>JBBPCZ010000012.1:17975310-17990861 GCA_037974445.1 Brycinus macrolepidotus | reverse complement strand
GATTCTAAATTGATTGTAGGTGTGTGTGTGTGTGTGTGTGTGTGTGTGTGTGTGTGTGTGTGTGTGTGTGTGAGTGAATGGTGTGTGTTTGCCCTGCGGTGGGCTGGCGCCCCGCCCAGGGTGAGTCCCTGCCTCGCGTCCGTAGACTCCGGGTACCTGCAACCCTAGTAAGGATTAAGCGGTTACAGAAAATGAATGAATGAATGCATGAATGAACAGTTTGAAACATTCATTATTTTAGAATTCCTTATTATCTGGTTTTCCCCCATTTTGCTTTGATGACAGTGGGCACTCTAGCTGGCGTGGACTCCACAAGTTCATAAGCCTCTGATGATCTACGTGATTTGAGAATGTTCCAGAGAATATCTTGTGATGTTGCTGAATGTCTGGCTCCTAAGTCTTCAAGTGCACCATAAATATTCAGTGCGGTTTAGGTCAGGTGATTTTAATTCGATTATTTTCTACAGATTAAGCTTCAGCCCTTTTTTTCACTTCAAAAAGACAGCACAATTTTTTAGAGCTTGAGGCTCTAGTAATCCATTGTAGTGAGCCTGACCCCCAGTTCATGAGCTTTGTCTTATTAGATTCAATTTCCCCACTTACAACTTAAGACAGTGTTAAATAGTGTCAACATAATCAAACTATTTCTTGAAAATTGCGTTTTTCAAATTGCCGTTTTAATATAAAAATGATAAATACTTCAGCCCTGCCTTTAATCGTTTAAACTTTACCTTCTCGCTGAAAGGGTAGGCATTTTTTGGTGGTTTGCATGATAATAATGAATATTTTAGCTTTCAGTCTAGCCATAATTTGAATCTGAGAAAGCTCTTCTTCACTTAAAATAAGTATTTGACTTCTGACACTCTCACTTAGTTCAGATGCCTATTTCTCAGTCTCACAGTCTCACAGTGCTACGTGGTGTGAAATGTTCTTCTGAAAACCTGAGGTGCAACCATATTCAGTGTAGGTCAACAATAGTTTGTCAAATTTATTGTCATTTCGGCCATCTACACTGTTCACAGTGAAACAAAAACAACGTTCCTCCAGGGCCAGGGTGCAACACGAGAACAGAAACACCACAAGACCACAAGTGCAGACAGGACGAAATACAGAGTGCAAGAAAAACCCAAGAGCAACAAAACAACAGGACACGACGACATTCAGTACAGTTGATGATTGAATGAATACAGTATTATGACAGGTGCTGTATTCTAGCAGTGGAGGCGTTAGGTGTGCAAAAATGCAGAACCGAGGTAAACAATAATAATAATTGTGGAAATAATAGCAGCAGCAGGGCAGAGAATGTGCAGTATGATAATGAAAAGAGGAGTATTTATGGTGTGAGTTGTTTAAGGCGGGTTGAATGCTGGCCAGCTGAAACAGGCCTCTGATGAGGAGCTCAGCTCCACCTGAGAGCGTTCTGATCATCACTTCAGTCGCTTCAGTGGAAGGAATCAAATCTGACCTTTTTGTATAAAGACCTTAACGTGGTCACGGCCACAAATTTGCTTACATTTGAATACTGACCTAGAAATGGTGCAGAATCTGTTTCTTCCGTATCTGCTTGTCTTTTCTCTGAAAATTTTGCAACATTTTAAATCTTTCTGGTGTAAATGAACAGATTTTCAGTATGGTCTTAGACTTCAGCTCCCCACTGTATAAAAGGTTTTATCGCACGCATTATCTTACTGAGAAAACTTAAAGGTACCACTGTTATTATCTGTCCACAGCTGGCCAAGAATATAGGGAACAGCAGTTTTAATGAGATCCTGGAAGGAAATCTCCCGAGCCCCTCGTCAAAGCCCGCGCCATCAAGTGACATGTGAGTACACCGGCCCCCCCTGTGTGAAGTCAGCCATTTCTAGAGATGGTTGTAAGTAAATGTTTTGTATGGGTGTAAAAATTCTAAATGTAGTATTTTTTTTACTGTTATGCTGATTTTTGGCCAAAATAAAATTTGCTGGCTAAAATAAAAGTCTTATTTTTTCTGTGTTCTGATATTCATCCAGGTTCGTCCAGTCACATGTGTGTATTTGGTGCATAGAATATTTTCTGTCAGAGTAAAATGAGAGATTTCATGACACTTTCCTAAAGAATCAGTTCTGAATTGTGGTGGTACTGAGTAAGCCCTGGTGCTCTGTATGAAGCCAGTGCTCCCTGTGTGTCTCCTGTAGGACTGAGAGGAAGGAGTATATCAATGCTAAATACGTAGAGCATCGGTTTGCTCGGAGGACGGCCACCACCGCCACGGCCAGACAGGGCGACCTGTACGAGGCAGTGCGGACTCGAGACCTACTGGGCCTGGTGCAGCTCTATGCGGACGGGGTGGAGCTGCTGGAGCCCTTCCCCGAGGCCGGACAGGTACAGAGATACACAGAAGCTTCAAAAACACCAAGCGTGTGTTTCACAAAGAGGATCTGCTGTAAAACTGGATAACCTGTGCCCAAAGTGAGGACAGCCCAATAGGAATACTGTTCCATAATTGTTTATGCAACAGGGACAGTACACACTGACCAGCATCATTACTTCATGATGTAAATCTGTACCTCAAATGGCTGCGTATTTATGTGTAAGTATATAAACAGTACTTCAGACACAAGCAAAACAAAAAGGCCACGAAGCAGAATCAAGACCTTTTTCTAATCAAATCCCGTTTTAATGGACAAAAAAAATGCAAGTCAAGTTTTGAAAACAAACACACACATTTTAATGCTGTCTTTCACAGACATTACTGACCGACTTGATTGTGTGCTTTATGGATGCTGTCGTGACTGCAGTCCACTCATATCATGTTTGTGACAGAACACTAAAGCTTATATGACAAGCAACCTGGTGTCTATAAACAAGCAAAAGTTTCCATGACCGTCTTTTAACCTCTCTTCATCCAATAATTTAACGGGCTGTTTATTCATTTGGCTTTAACTGACAAATGTAAATGTGTTTTAATTGGCTGCCTTGTACTATATCAGTCCAGGCTGAAAAACTCCTAACTTTGTTGTAAATAAGTGGGGATAAACTGCCACAGGCTGAAACTATAGGTGGATAAACATGCATTGGTTTTGTGACATCACAAAAACAGTGAACACCAAATGTGCTTTTCTTGCAGCTTAACGTCCTTAAATGGACTAAATGGCCTGGGGACGCGTGATACGTTTTGAAACTTTAAACTTTAACAGTGGAAGTTTAACAGTATAGAACAAGCTTTATCACTAGAAATCGACCAGTAGTCGACCAGTCATTTGAAAAAAGATCTTGAGTACATTTCAGTTCGTGGTTTTACACAGCTTATATTTCCGTACTAATGAAGTACTTCGTGTTCAGCAGAAAAATTCTATTTATACTGACTGCCTGTTCGCTGTAGTTTCACAGGCGATTTATTTCAGGCACTGTCCTGCTGCCGACTAGTGGGTTTATTAGTCGAGTAGTGGAACTAGTCTGTGCAACCCCTTTTACGTGCAGTCATAACAGTTTTATTTTTAAAAAGTGAGAAAAATTAAAGGTGCACATGTGAGGTACATGAAACAGACTTGTACACACTGTACTGTTTACCACAGTAAGTAAACTATGCACGTACCTTAATTAACTTTGTAAAATAGCCTGAAAAAGCACATCATAGACTTGGAGAATGTAATGTTTAACTTAAATGTTGTGCCTCATATTATTGTTAATGTTCAGGAACCGTTCAGCAACAGCAAAGCAAGTCTCCTCTTTGTAGTCGAAGTGCTACCTTCTCTTCTGCTTTTTGTCCTCCCTCAGTCACTCTCTCAGGGACTTCTCTGTGTTTCTGGTGGTTTGACATTTCACGGTTGGACCTGTTGGGCACATGTGGCCTTTATGACCCTTTGACCAGCAATAAACTAGAAACACAACTTCCTAAACTGTCTAGAGCTGCCGTGTGCAAGTCTCAAACTCCTTCCGCCAGAGTTTTGGTACAGTTTCTAACGTGAAACCAATTAAAGCCTGGTGGTAGAATGTTGGGGAAAAAATCTTTAAAATAATCGGATAATACAAAATTGCACCACACTTTATTGAGAGCAGCCTTGAATATTTTGCACGCACCAAACTGAAAGAAGGCATCCTAAATTCTTCTTTTTCTCCTGATTCACTAGAAGGAAATAAGATAAGATAAGATAAGATAAACCTTTATTAGTCCCACAAGTGGGAAATTTGCATTGTCGCGGCAGAAAGTGGACAGAACAAAGGTAAGAGCAGCGAAAATTAAAAAACAAGAGAATATAATAAAAACTATACAACAGTAAAGTATAAAATGTACACTATACAATCTAGAAACAAAAAAATGGATGCATGTATATATATGTATATGTAAACTTAAATAGGTATATGTATTTATGTACACATGTACAACGGGTATATGTATGATTATATGTACAGAGTGGATACATAAATATATTTGAGAACACTGTGGATATATATACATATACACAGGTACACAATGGAATGACAGGAATTGACAAAAACAGTAGTAATGCAACAGAAAAACTGCACATTTATAAATTGCATATTACGCCCAGTAATAATAATCCACCCCTAAAATGACTGCTTGTATTCTTCTCTTCTCTAATTTGATGACTGCCTCCTTAGCTGTAGGTCATTTTTTATTAGGGGTGTAACAATGCGCTCAGCCCGTGATTTTGATTCTGGATAATGGGTTCACCATCCGGTATTCTCACGATAATTTGAACCAAATTTGAATGAAGAAAAATGTTGATGGTGTTTAACAGTGCAGTTGCATCAGATATTATTCATAGACGTTATATTATAATATATTATTCTAATATATATCTACTATCTATTAATATCTATTATAATAATACTATTATAATAGATATTTTATAGTATATTTATTTAATAGAATGCTAATTCTTCAAACGTTTTTGCATTGCAATGTCATAAAAATTTCAGTGGGTTGTTACAGTGCTTTTTTTAAACTGTTGACATCGAGGCTGATGCAAACTAGCTGTTAATCTGGAATCTGGAATCTAAAACCTGGACTGTATTTCATACAAGCATGCAAACGTTTGCGGCTTTGCCCCTTCCTCCAAACGAGAAATGTCAAACCACGTGTATAGTTGGAGTTGTAGAGCAAGTTTTCAGTACCCCTAATGTAAAAGGATCTGAAAATGTATCGGTTTTCCGCAGCTTCCAGACATAGTTTTAGAACGGTTTCGGACTAAATTACAGAAGACAATGTAAAATCTGTTGGAGTCAAGAGTAGCAAACAGGCCGCATGTCATACTTGGTTTGGGGGAAAAAAAAACATGATTTGCTCTGTGTATTAAAGCAAATTTAGCTTCAATTTTTGCGAATGTGTCTGACAGGACCCTGGGGAGACCGCTTTGCACTTTGCTGTGCGGACTTCAGACCAGACCTCGCTGCACCTGGTTGATTTCCTCGTTCAAAATAGGTACCGTTCTTGCTTATGCTATTCTGTGTTGTTTGCAGTGAGGCATTTAGTGTCAAACTTACAGAATAAAATGCAGAATAAGGCTGATATGTTCTTGTGTTTGTGTTTGTTTAGTGGTTCTCTGGACAGGCAGGCGGACAGTGGGAACACTGCACTCCATTACTGTTGCACCTACGAAAAGCCAGAGTGTGTGAAACTGTTGCTCAGGGGCAAGCCATCTATCGATATAGGTTAGTGGGGGAACGGTTATAACATCAGGCTTTTTGAAATGTGTTTTTGAGTAGAGTGCTACAGGAGAACAAACACAGATAGCTTCAAAACAGCACATGCAGCCCCTTTGATTTGATTAATGTAATTTATCATTTCAGTTAATCAGAATGGGGAGACAGCTTTGGACATCGCAAGGAGGCTGAAAAACTCTCAGTGTGAGGAACCTGTAAGTGCTGGGGATTCATGCATTCAGTCTTATTGTCCCCTGCATTAGCAGTGGCTCTTTGATGACAAGAGTATGCCCAACACTGAGCTTGTAGCTGCTCTAAGCAGCTATTAAAACATTTCCTAGTTTTTCAACCTGCAGTTCAAAATGAAGTGTGTGTTTGTGTGATTGTAGCTGGTGGAGGCGGCAGCTGGGAAGTTCAATCCTCACGTCCACGTCGAGTACGAATGGAACCTGCGGCTGGAGGAGATTGACGAGAGCGATGACGACCTGGACGACAAGGTTAGACTACTGACCTTCTGTGATTGACGTTTTTTTTCCCTGATTTTCTTCCCAACTTGGTCGTCTCCAGTCTCCAGTTCCACCCAGTAGCTAGGACTGCCTTTATCATGCAACATCACCAAGCCAACCACCACATTTTATCAAACTGTGACTAATGCAACATCACTGGACATCATAATGCGCTTGGAGGAGAACTTTGACAGCCCGTGCTGTTTCCTCAGCTAACAGATGCCCATGCTGAGTGAGTGGGGGGGGGACTGGCTGTCCTACCCACCCAGAGAGAGCAAAGCTAATTGTACTGTCTTGCACTCAAGAGCATGCATGGCAATGGCACCACCAGGGATCAAACTTCCGATCTCCTGACAGAGCCAACACATTTATGCCATTTGGGAGCCCTTGTGATTGACAGTGAGAAGAACCAATATTACATTCTGAAGCCACACCACTGTGTGGGAAGGGTCACTGTACCTCGAAGGAGTCATCAGCTCTCACTTACGGTTGGGCGTCTTTGAAAGCTAAAGCTATCAGTGTGACCTTGAGATACACGTTGGCCAGTCTGCTGAAATGCAACAAGCTTTTAGTGATTGACACCTTAGCTTAATGCAGTTCCTCCCTATAGACAGCAGGGGTGTGGAAAAACAGGCTCAAACTATTTCCCTGGACCAGTGGTCCCCAGTAGCCTCTAATGGGGAGTTTTTGATTTTTATAGCTCTTAGTCATACTGTGTCCTAAACCACACTGCCAGCTCTGTGTACCTTTACAGATGAGCTGGATGCAGCTTGAGCAGTTTAAGAAAAGTTTTGGGGATGTATTTACAGAAAGAAGTTGTGTGACTACTGAATTTAGTGTTTGGAAGCAACATTAGCTCTGTTCTAAACTGAAGACGCAATGGGCTCCAGTAATATATTGGCGTACTGACCATTGCTTTAAAGGGTAATTTTGGGTGTTCTCACACTAGGCCCCATTGGCTGGTACCGGGCCTGAGCAAGATTGTGCCCCTCCCCCCTGCTGGTCTGTGGTCACATTACACTTAATGTTCCAGAGCTGAGCACACTTACGTCATGACATCACTCTCTGCTTTATCCTTTCGTGAGCTGCCAGATTTAGGGAGTGCATACCGTACCTTCCGGTACCGAATTATTTTTGGCCTATCACAACTTTGTTCACTGATTCTTTGGGATCCATGAGCTTGAATTTTACCAAATGTCTCAGTTCTTGTGTGTTTTGAGCTCTCCAGTAGACCAGAGGCATCTTTTTGCCCCCTTGTTTGATAAATGGGACAATCCAGTTTAAATTCCATGCTCAGGCGTGGTTAGGGATCACACTAGATGTGAACTGCTTGAGGAGGCGCCAGGGCACGTTATGCATCCAGTGAGTATGGAGCGATCACACTAGTAAAACAAACTGGATTTTGGAGGTCAAACATGCTTGAGTACAGTATGGATCACCAAGTGTGAATACACCCCTAATGACCGTTTCCTAGCTGTGCCAAAGCTTTATCTTTCAGGATGCCTAAAGGGGTTTTGTTTCTACAACGTGTTGTCATTTAAAATATTAACTATTTTTTGTTGTTTATAACAGCAACTAAAAATGTTTTGTGTATGTTCAGTTCCTAAATTTCCTGAGGAGTATTTGATGCCTGCATGCACATATTTTCTGGTCATCATACGTCACTGATTGTCAGTCACACAGTCAGTCGTTTGCAGATTCTGACTAAACAAGTTTCTTTTCCTGAACATGCGATTTCCAGCAGCCGAGCCCAGTGAAGAAGGAGCGTTCTCCACGGCCGCAGAGCTTCTGCCACTCGTCCAGCGTCTCTCCTCAGGAGAAACTGTCTTTACCTGGTTACCTGGGCCACAGAGACAAACAACGGCTCTCCTACGGGGCCTTCGCCAACCCCGTATACAGCACCTCCACTGACCAGCCTTCCTCACCGGGTGCAGACGGCCCCACAGTGGTCACCAAGAGCACAGCCAAAGGTACAGGTCACCTGTTTTACCAGCCTACAGGGACTGTAGTGCAGAGACTGCCTGATATATTTAGCTTGACTAATATAATCAGTTGGTATTAGGTTCCACAGATTGACTGGTCTGTATGGAAAACGTGCCAGTAAAGCATCTAAATGTCTCTTCAGCTGTTACATAAAAACATATTAAGGTTACGGTTTTGAACAACCAAGCACAGAAGGGAGTCTTTCTTCATGTTATGTACCTTTTTGTGAGGGTAAGTTTCAACTCTAGACTTGTTTCCGCAGTTGCATTTGACAGAATTTGTCTGTGAAACACTATAGAACAAACTGTTGAGTTATTGATCATGTTTACTCTGCCATCTATTATAACAATTTTTGTCAATTTTTAATCTGTAATGAGAACAACATTTTCATATCAGTCCAGCCCTAAAAAGACGCCATACAACTTCACGATGTGGTACAAAACGAAGGAATGCCACTTTCCAGAAGCTGAATATGCGTTCGTATTCAGTGTGATCCTAAGAGGCCATATAGAACATGGGTGAATGGAATTCAGAGCTTCTTCTTCAAGCCATCTGTTCTTTGCGCTAACTATTGTTTTTAGCCTAAGGGAGGAAATAACACAGTTGTGCTACAGCACAATACAGTAGCAGCCTTTCACATCTTAAAGGAAGCTCCATTTGAATGGGCTGACTGGGTGCAGACCGTGTGTGTATGTATATAATGTTTTGCTTGTTGCAAAGGGATGAATGTATTTATTTGTCTCCTAGAACATTTGCCCAGGGCACCTCTACACACCCTCCACATGTGCACCCAGTGCACACACACACACACACACCCATGCACACGCGCAGATGAGCACGAGTGTCATAAACACACCCTTTTCCTGCTTAGTGCTGCTGGCAGTAGTGCAGCTACTATTTACTTAATATCTGTACAGGAATGTGCTGCTCGAGGCCACACTTTTCATAGAAGTCACACCTGTCTGAGGAGCTGTGTGGCACGGTACTGCTCCGACTGTGCTTAAGTGCTCTAAACCTGTCCTGGCAGTTTTTTTTTTTAGTTTTTTTTATTCATGCTGCATTTCTTAGTGTCACTTTTGGTGTACAACTGTAATTTTTTTATGCCTGTATTTGCCTACAGAGCATGCAGTGCTGTAACTATGCAGTTAACCTCTTTATAACTACTTAAAGTTAGCAGATTGATAAAGAGAAATACCACTAATGGACTGATGTGTCAGTTAAGCTACAGGTCAGTGGATATCAGTCAGAGTCGGTTGAGCTGTGTGAGGATTCACTGAATGGTGTTTGTCTGTAAGGTGCTCTTTGAGCGAGCCCGTAGAGGAACCATCCTGATTCCTTTAAAGAACCATTTTTGTTAATGAGGTGTATAAGTGTAAAGAAAAATGGATCAAGAAACCTCACATCTTTCAAAAACTTTTACATCATGTGGAAGTTCCTTAATATTTAAAAAGGTTCTTCACACACACACTCACTGAGGAACCATCCTTTTGAATGATTATTTAGGGAACCAAAAATGGTTTCTGACTTTTCCCTAAATCAGCAAAAACACCTACAGTTGTTTAAACTGTGGTTTAGTGAAGAATGATATTACTAGTAATATTTACTTCAAAGTACAAAATACCTTTACAGATTTGGTTATTGGGTGTATCATTAAAATAAATATAGTCAGTAGCCTTTCAGCAGCACAAGCTATATGAAATGTCACATGGATTTATATTAAATATCGATACTATGAAAATGTTGGTAGTTTGTTAAGTCCGTATAAATAATAAGAATTCATTCACTCTCTCTGTTTCTCTCCCTAAGCTCCCTCCACTGGCCCTCCCACCTCCCTCCCTCTGAGCTCCCAACCATGTACGAGTGGCAGCTCCACTCTGTCTAAGAAGAGAGCTCCTCCGCCTCCTCCAGGAGGCCACAAACGGACCCTCTCGGACCCCCCCAGCCCCGTACTCCAGGGGCCCCAGAACAAAGGTGAGCAAGGTGGCTTTCACTATTGTTAAAAAACAAACAATAGACATTCTCTCATCAAGCAGTCAGCAATAATTTTTATTAATTTATTTATAAAGCACATTTTAAAGCAACAGAAGTTGGTGTACAATGCTGCACAAAGTAAAAAGGTAAAAAAGTAAACAAGGTTTAAAAAAATACACCACAATCTGTTATCCACGCTTGAAGGCAACAGAAAACAAACAAGTCTTTAAATGAGATTTCAAAATGTCAATAGAGAGAGAAGAACTAATATCAAGAGGCAGGCCATGCCTGAGATTTGTGTTTGTGATCTTGGGACTTGAGAGAAGCAGTTTACTGGAGGACCTAAGAGATCTTGATGCAGAGAAGGGGTGAAAGGAGGTAACAAATATATTGTGGAGCGACCCCATGCAAAGCTTTAAAACCAACAAAATTTTAAAATCTATTCCAACTGGCAAGCAGTGAAGAGAAGCCAGCACCGGTGAAATATGGTTCCCACATATAAGGAGTTGCAGTAATCAAGTCGGGAGGTAACAAAAGCATGAACGACTGTTTGCAGGTCTTTCTGGGACAAGAAAGCTCTCAGAGTTGCATTTGACCTAAGCTGATAAAAAGTGGCCTTAACAACAGCAGCAGTTTGTTCTTCACAACTCAAAGACTGCTGAAGGATGATGCCAAGGTTCTTGACACTTGAATGAATAGATGCTGACAGTGAACCTAACTAAGTACCGACATCTGCTGTATGGAAGGGGAAGCAAAAATGTTGAATTGTGCTAAAAAGCACGATTAAATATATCAATCTGTATTGGCACCTCTAGGTCTCTGAGCAGAATTAACAGTGAATCCAGCGGTTAGGGAGTTGGCCCTGTGACCAACGATAAACAGCAACAAGCAAGGAATTTATGCAAATATTAAGTGAAGTTGGTGTGTAACTGAAACCCTTGCTTGAAACTCCTCCTCCCTCCCTAATGATCTTTGTTTGTACCATAAGCTTGGCAATGGATTTCAATCTCCTGTTCCTCTCTGTGACCTCTTAGAGCTTCCTGACAGGAAATGTGACATCGCTTCAGTTTTTTCTCCACTGTCCAGCTCTCCACTGACTAAAACAGAAATTGTTCATGTTGGACTTGACCGCATTTCCTCTTTTCTTAACTCCTAAAACGAGAGTGAAACGTCAATCTTTTTCTGATTTTCTACAGGAAGTGAGTCGACTCCTCCACCGGCGAATAGGACTTCCCCTGCTAACAAATTTGAAGGAATTCAGCAGCAGCAAAGGTGCCTGACAGCAGACTTTAAACTAACACATTACTCATCATTACAACAGTGTTGTATGGAAACGTAATGCAATCTTTTCCTCCTCTTGCAGCACTACTTCTAGTAATACAAAATCAACACTTGGTCCGAGAGTCTTACCCAAACTACCTCAAAAAGGTGAGTTTATCGGGCTTCTTCGCCGCTGAAATGCCAGTTTGGAGTACTTTGGACTATCAGTGATTTACATTTTCAAAAAGTGGATGGTAGTGTTCATATGACACAGTTAGTTGCTCAGAGAGATTGCAAATATATTACATGAAGTAGTAGGGGTGATGTATTTTGTTGCACAATAAATGAAGAAATCCTCTGTCACACAGACAGAACTTTAAATGATGGCTTTAGGAGCAAAGAGCGTAGAACTGAAGAAGGCATAACTGTTAGATTAATCATAGGATAGGTTAATTGATAATTGACATAATTGCTAGTTGCAGATCATTTTTACTTTATAGGTTTAGAAACAGCAATGTACATGACTTGACTCTGTCTTTCAGTGGCATTACGAAAGACTCCAGTCAGTGTCTCCTCAGTGGATAAGCCCAGTCAAGGCCCTGAGGTGCTGCAGAAGCCTTCAGACACGCCCGCCAGAGCTTCGGACACACCCACCAGAGCCTCGGACACGCCTACAAGAGCTGCAGACACAATCACCAGACCCACAGAGCCTCCGCCCAAAATCCCACAGCCAGCCGAGAGGCCCCAGCCTGGCGAGATTCCACCCAAACCCCATGTCTTAGACCTGCCGCCTAAGCCGCAGTTATCTGACCTTCCCCCAAAACCGCAGTTATCTGAATTGCCCCCCAAACCCCAACTTTCTGATCTGCCCCCTAAACCTCAACTGAAGGATCTTCCACCTAAGCCTCAGCTCCAAGACCACGCCTCAAAACCCGCTGCGTCTGTGACCACCGAGCCCAGCCAGAAACAGCCAACATTAGAAGAACCAGCACCCAAACCGCAGCTGTCCGAAGCCCAGACGTCTAGCCAGCAGGGGGAGCTCTCACCCAGACAGGCCAGCGAAGACACTAACGGTGCGCCAGCAGGTGCCGTGGAGATGCCCGTCCCCCTGCCACGAAAGATAAACATAGTGAGTAGCAGACATGTATGATGTGTACATAGTCATAGTTCAGCATAGTTCAGCATAGTTCATAGTTTTGCTTTTTTAACTTTAAGCTGGATCTATGCGTTAATTAACAGTTAATAAAGGACGCCCGCACATAGCTGCAGATTCTCTGACAATAAAGTATAAACAGCCTCGATACTGTTAATAAAACTGGACAAACGTATGAACAAAATTTACAGTGATTTCTGCGACTAACGTTTTTACCTGTGCAAATGTCCATCTAGCCATTAGCCGAGCTGCTTATCCTACCCAGGGTTGCCCTTTTGCTCGACATGGGGAGAACATACACATTTCAGAAAAAAATGACAGGAATCGAACCCATGACTATGTGAGGCATCCCCGCTAGCCACTACAAAACTATGTTGTTAATACTCTTGTCATATATTTCATTACAGAATCATAGTAAAACAAAAGAAGCAAACTTTGGACACTAGTTCTGTCTTGGCTGATTGGCATAAAGGGGGAAAAATTAGTGATTTTTTTTTTTTTTTTTACCAAAACAAGAGCATGAATGATTAGACTGTGTTTCGTTTTTTAGGGGAAGACCAAAATTAAGAGGGTTAAAACCATCTACGATTGCCAAGCAGACAATGATGACGAGCTGACCTTCACGGAGGGAGAGGTCATTGTTGTCACTGGAGAAGAGGACCAGGAGTGGTGGGTGAGTAAGATTTAACTGATCCTTGCCATAAAACTTTCGTATTAACGCAGTATTTGAAAGCACGTTAGCCAATGCACTTTATCTTTTTCCAGATCGGGCACATAGAGGGTCAACCAGACAGGAAAGGGGTCTTCCCTATGTCCTTTGTGCACATTCTGTCTGACTGACATCATGGCTGGCAGGTGTGAGGCTCCTCCCACTAGCACAAACCCCGCCCCTTGCCTCTCACTGGACTGCGGGCCCCCTCCTCTGTATATAGCTGCTGTAACCCAACCAAATCTCAAGAACCTAAACGAAAATACCGTATCAAATCCACACTCTCTCGGAAACATGAAGGTTGAAAATGCGTACAGTACGTGTTGTTGATAAACTGCGTTATCCTGCCTACCAGTATTACCGTAGCCATGGCGACCCAGCATGCTGACCTGGGTTTGCAGTAGCTATCCTCGGAAAAACTAGCACTTAACATTTCTCAGTGTATGCTGTAACTTTGTGTATGTGTGCACATATGGAATTATATGTATGCCCATAATAAGTGTGTCTATGTACATACATATGCACAAATGTAAGTGTATATTTATGTACTTATGTATGATGTAAGTGTGCAAATGTATGTTATCCCCTGCTTGCTAAACATTTTAGCTTAGTGTTTTCAGTCATCTCGTGAATTCCTGGAAAGACTAATGGATGAGGGGATGGAGAACGTTAAAGGAAGCTTTCACTCAATTTTGAAGCAGTGTTGATAGAAATACAGTGGCCAGAGATGAAAACAAGCTTGTAGGCCTCTAAGCATCTCAGCTCCAATGCATAATTGGCCATAACTCAGTTAAGGCAAATAGAGTTTGGCCGGATTGCTTTGCTGAAGAGGAAAATGGAAAGCAGTCATCACATTAGTCTTGTTGCTTTCAGTACCATGGTAAAGACTCATCTCCAGCTCCAGAGGATGCCTGGTGTTCTGGTCAGTGTCTCAGTCCACACCACAATGCTGGCCAACTGTGAGAGTCCTCACAGCTACCTTAAGATGTTGGGAATTAGTCCTTGCCCATTTGGATCTTGGCAAAAAGTACGTTTAGTACACCAGGTGTACCTGATCGTCGTCCCTGATCCATCTAAAGCCATGTGGCCTGACCTTCCCCTCACACTGTGGTCAGAACGGCTCGGCTGTGGACCTCCACACTTACCAGCACTGGTAATACAGGTTCAGGATGCGAATCTTTTTATTTTCTTTGTCTACTTTCAATAACCGTGGAATGTGACTTTTGTTTTTTAGTTTTGTTTGTACATTTGTTTGTTTGTTTTTTTTGCGTTTGAATTTGAATTCAGGAGAACAAAGCAATGAGTGACTGGCTCAGTAACGTGACTCAGAATGAACTTAACGCTGCCTCCTGACTTTTCCTCAACCAGGGAGACGAGCTTTCACTCTTGGGTTTTTAACGTATTGTTGTATTGACAGAAGATGATGTATTAATGAATGCCTCCTGTACTAATTTGTTGTTGATAGTATTTGCCATTTATAGGGCTACAGTATGTCAGTATGAAAAGGGATCCGTCGCGTCCCTTTGAGTGTATAGGGAATAAATGAATTTTCATTTGTTTTAGGACTTGTTACAGAATACATTAGCTATAAACTGGGGTAAACCACAGACGACTTAAGATTTCAGCACAAGCGAAGCCAGTGATGCTCCATAAACTACACAAGACCCACATGAAGACTGTGGAACAGAGTTACTGATGCACCATTCTTGTACTGTGTAGTTTTAGACCATAAAATCGTCAGTCTGTTATTGGACCAAAAGTGTGAAATTCTTGTTTAAATAGGAGATGTTTCATGTAGTCTTGGGTGTCCATTAACTGGTGATAGATTCTTGTGTTACCGGTTTTGTACGTCAGGCTACAGAAAGCTGAATTTGGGAAACTTGGAAATTCACATATTTCGACAGAACTGGATCAGCTCCTCCTAATGGACCATTTTAGACTGTATTTCTGCCACTCATTCCCCTTGGTTTTCGTCTTGTGTTTTTGCTGCACTGTAAGTTTAGTCAGAAGAACTTCGCGTTTAATCTATGAATAAATATTTTACGTTGAAACGAAACAGTCCCTTTGTGTGCTTTTCTACTTGTTTGCAATTCCTTACGTTTTTCTGTCTGTAGACTGTAGTCCTTTTCCACTTTTTGTGTAGCTGAGCTGTGCCTTTGTGTCTTGGCGTCTGATTCAGTGAGTAAATATAATGGACATTAGGCTCTGTGACCAAATTGAGCCTCGTTTAATATACACTATATGGGCAAAAGTATTGAGACGCCTGACCATTACACCAACAGGGACTTTAATGACATTGCATTCAAATCCATAGACTTTAATA
>JBBPCZ010000012.1:17949063-17961889 GCA_037974445.1 Brycinus macrolepidotus | reverse complement strand
GGCACACAACCATATAAAATAAAAAAGTGTGTGAATGCGCATGAATCAAATTAAAACTTTTTACTTAGAGCTGCACATCCCACCTTTATGGCTCAGTAAATGTTTACGGAGGTGATTCAGCCTAGCCAGGGCTTACGTGTCCATGCAGGTAAACAAAATCTTATAAACAAAATCGCATGTTCGGACACTAAATTTCTAGATAGGAGGGGCAGGCCATCTTTTTTTTGCATTTTTCCAAGTTTTCTTCTCAATTTACTCATGTCTAATTCCACTTTCTCTCTAAACATCCCCTGCTATTAAGCTGGGAGGATGAGGGCAAGTATGTGATTACCCAAGTCCCATCACTGAAAAGAACACTAATCACCAATTTTGTCACATTAGCTAACAAATGCCCACTCTGGCCAGCATGTTGCTGAAGGAGAGGGAGGGCCATCCCACTCAGCCCAGGAGAGCGAGGCCAGTCCTGCTCTCGTGGGCTCCCTGCTGCGGACGGCTGGGGCATCTCCAGGGATGGAGCTTGCTAGATCCTGATGATTGTCAGTGCTCAGTGCTTAGCCATGCTCAGGAGCTCTGATCCCAGTTTCTTAACAACATGATTATTTTTAGATACTGTAGACATGTCAATGGATGCTGAATCACTTTATTACGTGCAATATCTTATGTGCAATAGTCTTCATGTGCAATATTACTACTTAGGTCAATATTACTGTTTCATTACTCATCATTACTACTGAGTCTCTAATAAGTGCAATAACTTATTCCAAACTACCATTTGTGTCGGTAGATTTCACTCAACTGTGTTACTTATATATAGTATTTATACCAAGCATTTCTGTATGTAGCATAGGGTATTCCTATTGAGCTTTTTTCTTTTCTACAGATTTTTTTTTTTTATCTCAGATCTTGTTTAGACTTTATATTATATTGTTCTTGTCTTTGTGTCTCTGTGTGTCTTTGCAGTCATTACATAAGCAATTTCCTCCGGGATCAGTAAAGTTTTCTGATTCTGATTCTGATTCTGGTTTCAAATTTTCAAATCATGGTTTGGATCATATCACTGGCAATTTTAGATCACTGTTACCCACTGGTGTCATGGTGTTTGGATACCTGCCTGCACTGTGCTTTGTAAGGGTGAATGTCCTGTAGTGAAGAGGGCTGGCTTTCATTCAGAACGGCAGTGAAGCATGTGAAGAGTGGGGTCACGCTCACTGCCGGTTTTACATTGAGCCACACTGTAATTCAACATTCAAATGAGGGTCAGTGGAATGCTGCCCCTCACTAGATGGTGCCTCTGCAGCCTATGCATAGAACCAGCCGTGAAGAGGGGAAATGTGTAACTGTGTAGATGTTTGTGAAACTCTTTTCAACAATGTTGAGTTCAACTGGACAGAAATGAATTGACTAACAGCATTGCTCAACAACCTTTGTATGTCGAAACACGTCTGTGCATTTACTGGATGGAAAAAAAAACAGTGTTCACTTGACAGAAACTCCCCTATCCCTAAGGAGGCCAGCGATTTGTAAGTCAGAACACTTTTTTTGTAATAAATCGAGCAAATCTCATCACAATCTGGCAGCTGCCATGTTCAAAGGGAGAAATCCAATCTCCATGCCCGCTGCAGGCTGTGTAAATGAAAAACAAATTCAAATAAAGTGGACCAATCATTGTTCAATTAATCAGGACAAGGAGGCATAGCCACTTTTGTGTCAACCAATCAGGACACGGATATCTATCTGTCCATCATGTTGCACATTCACAGCAAATAGCAGAGAAACGTAACTTAGCCTAGCAAGCTAACAAGGTGCAAACTTGAATTCTGTTGAGAGTCATTGGCACAGCTGGTTAGTTCTTCTAAAAAATCACAGTGAAGGTGCATATATTCAGTGTCATGTGACAGATTTTCCATGCAAGCTTCTAATATCAGTCCCACTCAGGATGGTGGAGTGGTATAGATGGACTGTAAGATTGTAAGAGGAGATGAAAGTGCTTGTGAAAGGAGTCCCGTCTTTTTCAACACTTACCTACAGACACGTCCAGAAACGGCTACAGCCTTTCCAAATGAAAATACTCAAACGGCTCTACACGGCAGAGAAACATGACATAACTTTCTTCTGATGGAAAAACATTTATAACGAAATAAAAGAAACTAAATGTTCTAGCAGGTTAGGGGGAGGTCAGGGACGTCAAAGGTACACAAGTCGTCCTGCGAGAAATTGGAGATGGAAACGTTTTTTTTTTTTTTTTTTACTGATAAACTAAAACTTTCACAGCAGCATTTGTTTTTGCAGAAAATGACGTCAGTGTTTTTTTTTGTTTGTTTTTTTTCCTGCTGAAAGTCAGTCTGATGAAAACAGGCTGCAGGGTGGCAGAAAGTGCAAAAATGATTTTACAACCATGCATATTATGAACAACGTCGATGGAAACATGATTTACGATGGACTACACTGCCAAGCAAATCAAGACGATAAAATGACCCTCCCACTGCGAAGATGAGAGAATATTGCTGTGATTTTCCAGGGTTGGAGAACTTAAGCAGTTGGCAAGACGAAACATGCCAACCACAGATAGACAGGCTGTTATTTTGTGTGGCACACGGGAAGTTCACAAAGTGCAACAACTAAACAAGCATTCAGATGTTCTAGTACAGGTGTTTTCTGTTGGACTCTGAGGGAAGGGGCTGATAACCCCTCTTTTAAGGGAGAAGACTGATCCCTGGTTATTGGTGCACTGACTCAAGGTGAATATCATCTGAAAAGAATGTCTCATGTGGGTCAACAAATCACCTCCCCACATAAAGCTGCTTCTTTAGCTCATGTTTGTGCTCATTAGTATGCAGCAGATACTCTTTATTACATTGATTTCTCTCTTTTTCCCCACTTTCCCCACATACAAATGCATTGCTATGGCCATGCAGTGACCCCTACACTGTGTGTGGTGAGGAGAGCACTCATTCAGTGCTAGTGTCCCTGAGAGGCCCTCCAGCTTCCAGGAAACCTTGACTGAGACATAAAACAACTTGCAATCTGTTATTTACAAGGAGAGTTAATGTCACATAGTGAATCCAAACACAGCTGTCTCCCAATCCCCTAAAAAAAAAAAGCCGTTATTTGTTACTACAGGCTGATGAAAGTTGAATGCAACTCTAATTTGGCTGCAATTTGACTTTGTTTTTGCTAGAAAGCAGTGGATGGAGTAAATGGCAGCAGTTAGCCACTCAAATCAAAACAAAGGATGAGTGCGGCGGTTATGTAACTGTGAGATTATGGGGCATTAGACTAATCTGCTCCTCACTGTTCGGGATTCCAGAGCAGACTGAGCATGACCAGCCAGCCACAACCTGCACACACTCCAATAAAAAAATCAGATCAAAATACTCGACATCGCCTCTCCGTCCAGTCTTTCCTTCACACCTGCTCTGTCTCAGCATCTCCCACGCCACGCCGCTCTGTGGTGAGGGAACTATCTTTCCAGGAAAAATAGCTTGATTTTATCGTACCGAGTGAAAGCGAAAGAAAGCATCCAAAAACATTTAAGTGCGTTCAAATGGAACGAAAGTAAAAGTTTATGCAATAAATGTCTTCACGTTTCAGAATTACATTACGTCTCTTTTTTTTAAAATTACTTTTCCATCCACGATGAGCTCTTTCCCCAAAAATCACTGAGCAGTTACACTCCCGAAAATGCGTCAGTGCCGGTAAATCAGGCCAGCATAAAGCTGTCCTGAGACAAAGCTGAAACATCAGGTAGTCAAAATCACAGAAAATGGGTCGCAGATAAAGGATTAAACATGAACATTTCATTTGAGATGTTCAGTGGTACTGTATAAAGGGTTTTGGTTTCTATATGGGTTGGTCAGTACATACTTCTGTTTATAAGTTAACATCTTAATCACATTTTTTGAATACATACAGTCACAACACAGTCAATTTAAATATCATAGATTATTCACCAAAAAGGTATTTTTACTCAAATTTGTATTCAATATTTCAACGATTTTGTGAACAAGAAGCGAATAAAACAGTACACTGTATTACTGTACATTGTTATTACTGTTATGTAATGTAACAATTGATTTACATTTACATATTTTTCTCAAGTTATCCATCTCGAGATTTGATCTCAACCTTTGAAACAGGATGAATTCAAAATTAATTTTATTATAACTTAAGTCTCAGAGCCACACAGCTCGTTCAGTCATTTTGGAGTCTTCTACTGCTCCATTCATCATTCTGGACACGTCTAACATTACTTTATTTACAGCTTTTTAGAGATGTACTAATTACTAGAAAGCTATGAGCTTGTACAGGACTAGCGTATTACAACCATTTTACACACTTATCTGCAACCAGATTGGTTTTATATTGTTGAAAACCTTAATTGCAAACTTTTGAACTGCGATTCCAAACCCTTGACTGGAGATATAAAAACCCCACAAATTCAATTTTATATTTTTCGCCTAAACCTTATAGTCAGTGATTTCCAAATTTCCAAATAACAAAAAAAAACAGGCCAAACTAGAAGAACTATCACTGTCAGTGTACTTATAAACTGCACACCATCTTCTGTGAAACTGTGACCTGGTGGTGTAGTTCTCAGACCCGGGATTAGCTGTTTTGCAGAAAGCATTGTCTCATTGCACTGACAAATATGTTGGATGGCAGATGGTTGAGGTACCCGGTAAATACAGCGAGAAAGACGGCACCAGTTGAGCTTCTCTGTCAGCCTATCTTAACCCAGACAGAGGGGAGCTCACACACACCTTAAGGTGACTAAGCTTAGGGCTTAATTGGGAGAGGGCAAAGAGGAAATGGGGGCTCATCTGCCATTTGAAGTCAGCTGGTCAGATTAATGAGACAGAATTGGTAATCGTCCAAAAAACACCACCTGGCAATTAAGTGTAAAATCTAATGCCAAGTGCACACTACATGGTCTTAGCTTTGAACAGTTTTTTTGGGATCCCACCCAGCCAGGCAGGGGCCTAATCGCTGCACATACCAGTTACGAGCACTCAGTAAGTGTGAGCAGCAGAGAACTTACGTATCCCGTCTCTGAGCTGTCTTTTCCATAAGTGTACAGGAACCGTGCTGTGCCTAAACTGTACTGCGATGGCGCAGAAGTTGTAGCGCGCTTTGATTTTCCAGCGTATCTCAGCCTGGTCACAGTATTTCTGACGCCTCAGCAGCACAATTCTCTCCCCAGGTCGTTGTCCCAAAACCGGAATCAAACCAGCAGAAAGTTTTTCTGTCAGAGCTGCTTTTGTTATTGTGATCTTTCATTATTTATAGTTAGAGTTTTTTCATTATTACCTCACCCAGCTAACTTGTTAGCTTTGTCCTGGTACACTTTCGCGTTTCTCACGGCGTTAAAGACAAATTTGTTAGCATCATAGAAAACTCCCACTGAAATTTATCTTCAGCCCAAACAGACAGTCGCGCTTGTACTTCACCGACTTCCCAGCTGTTAGTTTGTATCACCATTATTATTGTGTGCACGGACAGTAAATAAACAGTGGTCTCTTTCCATGTTGTGATGACATTTCGACCAATCAGAAAGCAGCGACACAGGCAGCTCAGTCGCGGCCCACTTTTAGCCCTGCCGTCGAGCAGCGCCGTGACAGCACGGGTACGGGGCGCTTTATTTGTGATGGAAAAACATTTGTTTGTGGTATGGCACCCGTTCCTTGTGTCTGTGGAAAAGCGCCAATAGATGCCTTGATGTTTTCCAGTATGTTAGTATGTTAAATTCTAGTGATGAATCCTGTACTGTGAGCATTTGCACAAGTATTAAGAACAGCCACTGAGAATGCATGAGGAAACTCTCGGGGAGTGAAGAGAGAACAACCAGCACAAAAGTAATCATGTTACAGACCACTTGCATTCCGCATGGACACAAGAAAGGGACGCTTTGTTTGTTATGTTTGTTAGATATGACGTGCGAAAATGAGAACCAAGTCAAGAAAGATAAGAAGTGGACGGAGATCGTCTAGTGAGGGCATGGTCAAGAATCCATCCAGGAAATCGTGCACCAGATTGAGTGATGTATGAGGGCTGTCTGCATTTTTTTGTGTACTGTGTACATTTTTTTTATGTACTGAAAAGACAACTGCTTGCAAGCAGTAAATGTTGTGTAGCGTAAGAAGTGGGAATTTGAAAGTCATGTACACGCTTAAAGCTGGTTCATGGCTTGGAGGATCCTATAGTTCTAGGATAAACCTCTAATTGGTATAGAGTCCATACATTATTTAGAGGCTTTTTAAATATTTAAAAGGTTCTTCACACTCCTAAAACTCAGTTATAAAACGGTCTTTTAAAGAACCATTAGGTTTCAGAGGAGGTCTCACAGGCCAGGCTATGGGTCAGAGATTCTGGAGCACTTCACTGCTTAACATGGTCAAGAGCCGCCTACAATTGCAGGAAAGGAAACTTCGAAATTCTACTGACCGCCCACCGTTCTGGCATGACAGATAGAGAGAAGCAATCTAGAAAAAAGAGGGACCAAATAAACAGTCCCACCGGAGGCACAGTGATCCATCAGCAAACAACCAGTGATATTGTATAGTGATAATACTACTGCAACACATTCAATCATGAGACACTATGAACATCAAACTTTTTTTTTTACAAACTCACAGGTATATCTTGCTCTAAAAGGCTCACTTTCCCTCACAGAGTTCAGCGCCGGCAACCGTTTGATAAAACAGAAAACTGTTTCACACTGGTATGACAGAACCAGATGCATAGAAGTGCCTTTTGTGGGAGTGTGGAAAGCAATAAGACGACAACAGTTTATGCCATTTTGACTAACTGTAGATACCAGACTTTTTGAGAATGTGATGATGCCAAGAAGAAAAAGCATCATTTAGTCTAAAAATGGATTAATTACCACTAAAGATGCTAATGTGCAAAACGGTTGTATGTGGGAAAAAAGCTGGCGAATTAAGTTACAAAGCCGTCTAGTTATCTGGAGACTAGAGATTCCTTGACAATGGCCGACCAGAGGCGAACCCGATCTCCCCTCCTGCTCTGTGAGAACCAGTTATGGGCGGGGTTTTGGTTCACGCTGTTAAAAAGGTTGGGCATCCCTGCTTTAGGGGAGTAGTGCTTGGATGGCATTACTTCAACAACCTTTTTTGGCACTTTTATTTTCAAGAGTGTGTCCACACATGCCTAGATCAGACTGTGGTCTCAGACTTTGGTATACTTCAGATGAATAGGTGTCTATCAGGTACAGCGGTGCTAGAAAGTTTGTGAAGCCTTTAGAATTGTCTACATGTCTCATTAATTTAATCGGGTTCACTTTATCTACTTTGATGATGTTTCAGGTCATATTTATGCGGAAATGTAGACAATTCTACAGGGTTCACTTTCAAGCACCACTGTGTGGTGACAGAACAGTTGCAGAGAGATTTTACTGAATCTTCAGTGGGATTGAGCTCTGGGGGCTTCCCTGGATTAGCACGTGGCACACATGTTGAGGAGTAAAGTGCTGATGGAGAGGTCCCGTGTGTGTCTGCCGCTGTCTGATCCTGCAGTGCTGGAGGCACTCGCATGCCCTCTGGCTGCAGCTCCAGCTGCCTGGCACGTCTCTGTGACCCAGATTCAGGGTCGCTGTGTGCTGCCCCCACCCCGCGTACCCCTCCGGGTCTCTTCTCCACATGTCCGCGAGTGCTGATAACAGCTGGAAAAAGAAATGTGGCGCTACCCAAAACATGAAGCGCCGGCGTGGAGCCGGTGGCTGCGGTCGTTTGGGAGGCGGTGCTACTTCTGCTGTAGGCAAGATAACAGAACATGCTGAGAAAGACAATTGTGGAGCATAAAGCCACTCTGGAGAGACTGTTTGCAGTTTACCACCATTCAGAAACGCCTGCTTCCTGGAGTTATCTTGTTTTTCTCGCCACTTCGCTGTCAAGTTTAGGGACGTGCCTGCCATCAGAAAAAAAAAAAAAAAGGCACATCACTGTTTTTCATGTGAGCACGTCGCCGGTTGAGTAACTGCAACGAATGTGCCTGTGGCTGCAGTGAAAGACAATAAGTATTAGGTTAACCTGAGCCAGACAGATCATGTAGAGTCAACAGCCTGCTGTGGCAACAAGGGAAGTATGAGGAAGAATTCAAACCTGAGCCAATAAACACGGCTGACCTCCTGCTACGAGTTCAAAGAGTTTTTTTTAGCAGGGGAGATTTCTCTCAGCAGCTGTGACCATTAAAAAGGAAGCTCGGTATCAAACGTGAGCAAGAACGGAGCCAAATATCACAGTTAGGTACATTTGCTGGGGAGGGGGCGCACTAGCCGCTTATTGGCCCCTTTGTCGCACAGAGGAAATGTAATACTAGTAGTGTGGGTGGTAAATGTCTGGAAAAGTTCTCCTTTTTCACCTAATGTGGAATGCACTGTACATTTAAAACCTTTTGCTACACTGGCTTCGCTGGCTCATTTAGCTTGATAGGAATGTCTTGCTCCAGCAATTTGAATACAATAGGTATTTTAAGACAAATTTACACAGATGTTTAGTGGTCCATTCATCAACTTCTATGCTGTTGTCAGAATAGTTCAACCCCATTAACTGTAGGGGCCCATATGTATTCTCATAGCTGCATAAATTAACTATTAGTTTTAACAGTAATTGATATTAGTTACTGAGTAGGTCTTAAACTTAATAACTTAACAATACGGCTGGACTTTAAAGGGGTCAAAATGTGATGAAAGCATAAACAATGACAAAAACATCCTTAAACTAAGCTAGTAAACTTAAGGCATTATAAAATGTGCTGGATTACGGTCCATCGTCCAACTCTGCAAGCTATTCAGATGTGAGCAACAGCTTCTGGCGCCAAAACTGGGTGACCATATAAGGCGCTTCCTTCCTCTGCAAGTGTTGTGTTAATGCCAGGCACATTTCAAAAGCTGTACGAGTGCCAAGGGAAAGCAGGAAATCGGTCGTATATCTTGGAGATAAGAAATGGTCGGCATCTTAGGTACACAGAGTACAAAGCGCTGCTGTTACGGCTGTTTCCTGTGTGTGCTCTCTAATAGCCTTATCTCCCATTGTCAATGGGACATTATCACTGAAGGCCTATGAGTAGTCAGTGTCTTTGTGCCCATGTCACACTTCTGTATGGTTCAACAGGTCAGGGCCCACTTTCACCGACTTACTACATAATAGTAGAAAAAAAAACCCCACTGGGATTATTTCAGCAGCTGAAAAGAATAATCAGTGCTTTGAATTAATGGCACCCTTGTTTAAAACAAAAAAGGGTGTTTGAAATTTCTGTAGCTTTGCATGGGGAGCAATCTCACACTACAGACCAAACAAATGGAAGCTTTTTTAAGTTTCAGAAATATTTTCCAATTAAAGCCATTTGCTAATAACCTACAAAACACACTGAAACACACTTTACTCTAACACAGGGTTGTCACAATCAGTTTAGATTTTTGACAGCAACAACAAGTGTAGCATCACAATCTTCATTACCAAATGATTCTACGTGAAAAAATATTCTTTCTTACCTGAACATATTGATTTTATTTATTTCGCACGACAAAAAGCAAACATGGTGAAGTTCAGGGACAGCACTATAAAAACAACACTCAAATGGAAAAAGCTGCATTGCCCTGGCAAACACCTGGAAGAAGCAGGAACAACAGTCACACGGAGAACAATAAGAAATGATCTGCACCATAGTCATGTCCGTTCCTACACTACACACAAAATCCCTTTGCTTAAAAAAAAAAAAAAAAAATGCTGGGATGCACAAGTAAAATTTGCACACAAGCATTTAGACAAACCGGAATCATTCTGGAACAGAAAATAGAACTCTTTGGCAATAATTTACCTCACCGTGTTTGGAGAAAGAAGAAGAAATTTCACATATAATCCCAAAAGCATCATACAGTGAAGTATGAAGGTGGGAGCATCATACGGAACTGCCTTTCAGCAAACGTTACTGGGGCATTACACATCACTGAGGGTAACACGAACAGAATGATGTATCAAGAGATCCTAGAATTTAATCTCATTAGACAAGAAAGTGGGTCTGGGGAGGAGACAGATGGAGGAAACAACGTCCCAGAACATACAGCCAAAATCACTCAAAGTGGAAGAGTATTAAATAACAAAAACAAAAGTGTCTGAACACTTATTTCCCCTCACTGTATCTCTCTACAAAATAAATAGGGTCCATGCATTAAAGGATCTAGGACAGACATCACACTCTGACAATACCATGAGTTAAACGCATTTCCTTTTGCACGCTGAGCCTGAAGCACAAAGCCAAAGTGGACAGATGAAACCAATCATCACTCACTGTAAAAACAAGGACCCTTTGTGTCCATTTTGGGCACAGACTCTGCCTAACCCTCGCGTTGACTACTGTGTGCCACATGGCCAGCCCAAAGCAAGCCCGCCCTCCAGCCACACGATCAATAATTGCTTGCAGGTTCCGCTCCGAAAGCCACATTCATCATCGTCCTCATTACAGTGAGTCAGCAGCGCAGAGCACAAACCTCACTGCTGTTTAAAAACACAGCGTTTGTGGCCAGCCTTGAAATGTCTTGACGATATCAGATGCGGCTGTGTATGGTCTTGAGTCAAACAGGAGCTGATCATCCCAGACCATAATAGATTCTACAGCGCACTGGAGCTGTCCTTATTTCAGAGCTCGTCAATCACCACATCCCTCCAAACTGCAAAAATAAGTCAGTATTGATACAAACAAAATGGCTTTCATTTCAGCTGTCTATTTTGCAAATCCCAATAATCAAACTTAAGCATAGCCGGCTTAAACTTAGTTGGCTGGCTTTAAACTCTTTAAGCGGTGAGTCAAAAGTCCAAAGAAAAAGTTAAAATGCATAAAATCAAGCCTGCACATCTTTCTTAAGGTATTCCAACATTTAATTAACATTAATTCTGGGCAGGAGCAGGCCACAGTCTACAGAACTCGCACCAGCGAGTCTTAACCTCGTAAAGAAATAGTTGAAAAAAGATCTCATATATACATTTTTTCATGTATCCCAGATGTAGTCGAGCAGCTAAGACACGTGTCATGTTCAAATTTTGATTCTTTAGTTAAGGAACTGGAGCTGCCAGGGCAGCACTGTGCATTGCTAACAAACATTATAAGTCAATAGTTACCCAGATATTCCAAAAAATACATCAACACTTATCTCACCTGTTCATCCAGCTCATCAATACAGCACAGACTTCAAAATGCCATCAGTGGCTTTTACACTGACATCACCTTTTAATGTATGGAACTCAAAAAAAAAAAAAAAGAGAAACAATTCCTGGTCTTAAAGGTAATAAGGATACAGTCTACAATTTGCTCTTTAGTATTCAGTTCATGGCTGATGCTCATGAACATAGCTTTCAGACAAAAAGAAAAAGAAAAAGAACATTTCTAGCTTGATGGTACAAATTTTTGGCATCTACTGTCTATCTACAGATTACCCAGCATCGATATCACTTTTTCTCCTCCAATACCTACACCTGATTCTTAAGTATGGGCCGAAACCAAAGTTCAGATATTAATATCAACTCTATCTTACTCAGCCACTCTATAGGTGCCTATGAATCTTGATATATATATACTATTCCACATCTGAAATATTTGATAATAAAAGAAGAATAAATATTTCAAATATTATAGCAAAAGTATACCTAGCGGTTAAGAGCGGTACTAAGCTTGCATAAACACTGATCAGCCATAACATTAAAACCACCTGTAAGGTGTGAGGTAGGGGCTTCACGAATCAAACTAGTTTGTTCAGCACATCCCACAGAAGATCAGTCAGACTGAGATCGGAGGAATCTAGAGGCCAAGTCAACTCAAGTCATTCATTCATTCTTTCATTTTCTGTAACCACTTATTCCTTACGAGGGTCACGGGTACCTATCCCGGGGTCTACGGGCGCAAGGCAGAGACTCACCCTGGGCGGGGCACCAGCCCACCACAGGGGTGCACACACACACCATTCACTCACTCACACACACACACATTCACACCTGTGGTCAATTTAGAATCCCCAATTCACCTGACACGCAGGTCTTTGGACTGTGGGAGAAACCCGGAGACCCCGGAGGAAACCCACCCCACCACGAGGAGAACATGCAAACTCCACACACACACACACACACACACAAGACCAGGACCTGGATTCAAACCCCCAACCATGGAGGCGTGAGGCAACAGTGCTACCCACTGCGCCACCGTGGGGCGTTCCTCAAACCATTCCTTAACAAATTCTGCAGTGTGGCAGGATGCGTTACCCTGCTGAAAGAGCCCACAGCCATTAGGGAACACTGTTCCCATGAAGAGGTGCACTTGGTCTGGAACAACGTTAAGGTATGAGGTACGTGTTCACATGAATGCCAGGATTTCCCTGCAGGACATTGTCCAGAGCATCACACTGCTTCCGCCGGCGTGCCTTCTCCGAATAGTGCATCCATCTCTTCCGCAGGTAAAGCACACACACGCACCTGGCCGTCCACATGATGTAAAAGAAAATATGATTCATCAGACCAGGCCAGCTACTTTTCTTTTTCCATGGTCCAGTTCTGATGTTCACATGCTCATTGAAGGCCCTTTCAGCGGTGGACAGGGGTCAGCATGGGCACTCCGACTGGTCTGTGGTTACACAGCCTCATTTGCAGTAAACTGCAACGCTCTATGTATTCCAACACCTTTTTAATCACAGCCAGCCTTCCTTTTTTTTTTGGTACTACAGAATCTTCGACCAAGAACGCTATGAGAGACATACACACACACACACACACACACACACACACACACACACACACACACACACACACACACACACACACACACA
>JBBPCZ010000012.1:17922768-17948963 GCA_037974445.1 Brycinus macrolepidotus | reverse complement strand
ATGGTGACTGTCTCTCTCTCTCTCTCACACACTCTCTCTCTCTCTCTCTCTCTCTCTCACACACACACACACACACACACACACACACACCCTCCATCTCAGCAGTGGAGCAGCTCGCGGAGGGGAAGCGGGCTCTTCGGAGCAGGGCGCGGAGAGCCTGCCCTAGCAGAGGGAATAAAAGCAAATCTGTCAGCTCTACAAAACGCTGATCAATCGACTTCTTATTTTCCCACAATGACTCTTTGTGGCCCGCCACTGGGCGGTGGAGTCTTAGAAGCAAATGAGGCAAACTTTTGTTGTGAGCTTTTCCAGTCTTGGCATGCAGCTGTCAGATGTTTAGTCTCTTCCCTCTGTTTGTTTTCCTTTCACTGCCGAGCTTGTCAACATGGCGTTGTCTTAAGGAGACCTTACTTCTGCCCTTTCAAAATGCAGATTAGAGCCTAGAGACTTTGGCGTGATTGTCCATATAAAGACATGAAGAATTTCAACCAATTTTTTAATAATACGCCATGAGCAAAGTGCCATTTCAGTGAAGTATGATGCAATCTTTGGTTTATTTTCCAAAACCCGACTACATTTTAATTGTAATTCTACAATCAGAAGTTATTTCAGAAGTTACTGGGGTGGCTGGTGGCCTGGTGGTTAGGGATCTGTTCCTGCAATCGGAAGGTCGTGGGTTTGAATCCCAGAACTGCCAGTGGCACCACTGAGGTACCCTTGAGCAAGGCACCGTCCCCACACACTCCTCCCCAGGCGCTGTGTTCCTGGCTGCCCGCTGCTTCACTTGGTGAATGGGTTAAATGGGCTAAATGCAGAGAAGAATTTCGTGCTGTTCACACTGTGGTGTTGTGGTGTGTACTGTGGTGTGTTCACGTATGACAGAATGGACACTTTACACACTTACACTTTACACTTATTTCACATTGTAACCCACTGACAGTGTTACTGGGTCCAAGCAGCTTAATCAGCATCAGTGCTATTTGAAATGGAAAGCTAGGGACCAATGGCTATACTTGCAAAATGGCTGACCTTTCCAAAAAACAATCATTTGGACTTAAGAGGGTTTCAGCAGGTGTGGGAAAGGGGCACAGCTGCCTAAAAGTTTTCCTGGAGAAAAGCGTCTGTCTGTTCTAAAGGTAAATCCTCTATTCCAGGGGCCTGAAAGTGACAAAATCGACCTGAAAGAGGAGAGACTCAAAGTGCTGTCTCAGAGAGAAGGAGGGAGATGAGTGTAACCCCCCCCATGTGCCATTTCCAGCCTGCAATGACAGCAGCAGCAGCATTTTCAGAGCTCGTAAAAGTTTAACAACAACATTGCCCTTTAAAGTAGCCATGAGATGACTTTGACGAGCAGGATTTGATTCTGGATGTTGCCATATTTTCTTTTGAAACATGCATATCTGTTTGTGTCCAGATTGTTTTGAAAAGTCAACAAATAAATAAATAAATACATTTATTTACATATTTGATGTCACATTTCAAATGATAAACACAATACTGTGGAGCATTCCCCACGTCTACATGACTAATGCTAATAGAAAAGAACATAAATATGCCAAAAATGAATACACTGGTTAAACACAAACCTTGGATATTATCACAAACTAGACACGCTGCATCACCGCACTGTGGTGCGCAATATGACCACCGCAGAAGCTGAGAGATTTTAATGATGTAACGTCTTTGTGTTTCAATTATTGTATGTTATTGTGGATGTTAAAGCAAAATGCATGTTTAAGGTGGGCCGAACCACGTCAGAGGAACTTAGGAAAACATGTTGTATTATGGTGTTCTGACATTTTATGTCAGATTTGTTAGAAATTGGGAAAATAGTATCTGTATGGCATTATGAATGAGCCAACATTTCATTAAGACTGGCCATTCACACAGGGATGTACTGCCTGCTGAATATTGTTTGACTCTTGGTGTCCATTTTTTTGAGCGAGCCAAACGGAACTGTAGGAGATGTGAGCAAATGTAGCCAAGTGTAAACAGACCAAATTTCTAAATTTAAGCTGAAGTGGTTCATGAGATACTGAAATGTGTCGGTGGCATTCCATGGACAAAATTAGGCATGCGTCCAAAGAATGTCGGGTGTGAAATCTGATCTGATTGGCCCTTGACGACTATTTTGTTGAATTTCCATAATTTTTAGTGAAACGGTTGTCAAGGTATTTCACAATAAATGCTTCAAGGGGCCACTAGCACAAAAGGACTTGCCCACCTAAGGAAACAAACCTCTTATTCCATATCACTCATTTGGGGCTACAATCACACCAAATTTCATGTGGCTTGGTGAAGTCTGAGTATATAAAATCATCAATGAAAGACCAGTAAAAAAAACATTATATGTCTGTGCTAGGCTGCAGTGGTGATCATAATAAGAGTGTGGAAAATCTGTCACAGTGTGAACACAGCTTTTTTTTTTTATTTATCAATAGCATTCAATGTCCGTGTCACACCCCAGCACATGTGAAGAGATCTTCTGGTGCGGAAAAATGAGGTGCGGCTTCTTTCAGTGTTGTCTAGCCTGATGTTCCTCCCTTATAACGTTAAATGCTAAGTATTGACACACACACTAGCAGCCAGCAGTAGAAAATCATGGCTTGTTGGTGCATCTTCAGTTACACTAACTCACGTTTCTTCTCTCAAAAATCAGATGGCTGCAGCGAGTTTCAACCTTACCTTGATATTATCTCGCCGGCTACTGTCACATGCTTGTGCTGGGATGTGACGCGGATTTTGAATGCTATTGATAAATAAAAAATAAAGCTGTGTTCACACTTTAGGACAGATTCTCATCACTCTTATGACTGCCGCTGCAGAGCAGCATGGTCACCGTGTTTTCTTCTCTGATTTGTGATTGCCTATTTCATATAGACCTCGCCAGTCCACAAGAAACTTGGTGTGATTGTAGCACCAGATTAAAAAAAAGAAAAAAAAAAGAAAATGGTAAAGCTAGTCTTTAATAATGAGATAACGCAGAACAACAGCGTAAGTGTTTTGGCCACACTAACCACTAACCACGGACCACATAACGTTCTTCAGGCCATTTGTGTGCAGACCTTTTTTAAACAAAATTTTTCTGGTCTAGCCACCAACAAAATATAGTCTTTTCTAAGGTGTGGTAAATTTGCTCAGGAGCAAAAAAGGCAGTGATTTGACACACACTGGCTGTAGGTGCCCATCAAACCAAGAAACATAGAGCAAATGCTCCGAAATAATCCATTTTGATTTCACGGCAACATCACGAATGTGTCACACAGATAAATCGATGCAACTTTCCCTGTGTGCTGTGTTGAGAGACATCATGGTGCAATGGGACGGTCATTTTTATGAGCTGAGACTGCACAGAGCCCAGTGCTGCTGCTGCTGCAGCCAACCTTGATCGAATTCATACAATTTGATGAGCTGCAGACATGAACTTGGTGACTCCTGCGCTGTCTGCCGCGCTCTTGTTACAGTGCAGCCAGTGTTCGCGGGACACACACAGAGAATCTCCTGCCATCCGAATGATAAATCTCCAAAATTGCAGTTTGCGAGGCAGGCTAAAGCCCTATCACTGCTGCCATTGAATGGGATGCTGTAAATTACAATGATTCTGAGTAGTGGCTTTGCAAATAAGACACTGGACACTAACCGTGCACAGCTGCTCGGTGCCTCCCGCATCTCGAGCGGGCTGCCATATATCACTCAGAATTACAGATCAGACTGAAGACGATCCATATTCAGCTGACACTTTTACTGCAGGCCTGACATGTCTGGGTGCGCGGCAGAAGAGAGCCCGTTCTGGGCACGTCTGTAAGGAGAGGGAGGAGAAACGTGTAAGCGCTTCCTGACGTCAGATATGAGGGTTTAAAGCAGCAAGAAAGATGCAATCAGTCACCTTGAGCGACTGCCGGAGGAAAGTCTGACAGACGACAGTCATCGAGCTGGCATAATCACATCCACTGCGGCAGACTGGAGCTCTGACACCACACCCTGGCACCACTGCCTGTGCTCCCTGATGGGGTGAAACATTCTGAAAAATATACAATTTTACAAACATTCTGAAAAATATACAACAAAAACAATTTTACAAACATTCTGAAAAATATACAACAAAAACAATTTTACAAACATTCTGAAAAATATACAAAAAACTATTTTACAAACATTCTGAAAAATATACAAAAAAATACTTATTATTACGTTTATTATTGTTATTATTATTTTATATTGTGTGTGTTTGTGTATACATATTACTTGTTAAAGAAACCAGCAGACCTAGCACTATTAACCATAATAAGGTCTATCAGATTTTAGTTGTATTTTAGCACCGAGCTAGGTATTAAATATTGCACTTGAACATTTTTGTTATAGATTCAAAACATGGATTAACTAAAAAGATGTTTTTCCGAAGCTTGTAACAAACGTATTAACATCTATTTTATCTTGTATGTAGCATTTTTAGAGTGATTCCTTCAGTAAAGAGTCCTGGAACAGGGCCGCCACTGTTTACTGTCTGATAGAGATGCATTGGTTGGGCTGCCAGTCGCATTCAAAGTCAGTGACACACACCGCGCTTCCAAAAGGCCTAGAGCAACGTTTTCTTTCATGAAGTTGGTCACATCCACCGTGAATCAAAATGTGACCGCCTAAGTGTGTTGGTGGTTAACCTGAACCTGAAGGCCTAAACAATGGGATACCACAGACAAAAAAAAAAAATTCAAGAATTTAATCCTATTGTTTCCAAACAAACCGTAATAATGAAATAAAAATGGTACTGCAGTTATTGCAGAGTTCAATTCCAAACATGATTCTACAAAACAAAAACGAACTAAAAATTACACATAGATATTTTTGGCTCTCATTTATTTGTTAGTTGTCTCTGGTTGGTTGTGATGGCTCTGACAGGACGCTAGCCTCAAACTCAAGGAGATAATCACCTGGATCTACTGACCTAATGCTCTCAAGTTAGCAACCACAGTGAACCAGAAAAAAAAAAAAAAAAAAAGATTCCATGACGGAAAAAACAAACCAAAGGTTCAAGTAGAGTTAAGTTTGGTAAATGATTCCCAGTGGGTAACACGACTACAGTGTGAACCAGACTTGAAGCATTAAAGTTTTACCATGTTTTTACACATCAAGTTCGCTTTTTTTTTTTTTTGGAAATCACCAACTTTAAACAACAGCACTGAATCTCTTTTAACTGAGCCAGTAGAATCGTTCTAACATGACTAGGGAAGAGACAACTTAAACTCCTTCTTTAATCTTGTGTGACATTCCTATTCATTTTGACAGAAACTAATCACAAATCTCTGTAAGGTCTTCATGTACCAGGCAATGCAACTGCAGCACGGATAAGTCATGTTATTAAAGAGAAGAGTGGAATAAAGGCCAGAAATAGATTTTTTTTGTACTTTCCTTCCATTTAATTGATTTAAACAGAAAAAAAGTCAAAATAAAATCCACATAGGACATTAAGCTGTAAGTTCTGTGGCAATTCTTTTTTTTGCCATACTATCGAGCATTATGATATTACACCTTTGGTGTTATTAATATCAAAACCTTGTTGCTCTACATTTACGTCCTGGGCCAAATGAACCCAAGACAGATGGAAACTTTATGCTGACTTGAGAACTTTAACAATCTATTAATACAGTAGTCGCTCGAAATTGAACTGTGAGGGGCAGCTGATCTTAGATAAACATCTGGCAGGAGGGTGGAATTGTGTGAATCCTCTAAACCATCCTTTATGTGCATCATCCCATGGGATCCGACCTTAGGAGTTTTTCCACGTGAGAGGAGCTGGGTGGTGGGACAGGCCCAGACATGCTCGTGGATCTGCACCGGGGTAATTGATGAGCGTAGCATTCTGACACAGAGAGGGAGAAGGGAAGTGGGGATGGGTGCTGACACTAATCCCACCATTGTCGTTCTACGGTTGGCTGAATGCACTCAGAGGAACTGTCACCTTACATATACATATGGATGTGTTCTTTTTTTTTTTTTCCTTCAGTCTTTTACCGGCATAAAACAACGGGCCTGAACAACTACATTCGCACCATTCTAAGATCGTTTTAGATTTGACATTTAAATGTGGGACATCATATAAACACAAAAAACTTGAATAACAGACGATTTCTTGTTTCTTTTCCATCATATTTACATCTGTGCAATGGTTTTAATGGGCAGCAGTGGGTGCAGGTGGGGCCCTCACACTTGGGGGTATCTGTAATAACCATGCCCCCCCAACATCCCCTGGACTCTTTACTGCTTATGCATTTTCTACTCAAGCCAAAGCTACAATAACTCGTCCATGTAGTAATGGTAAGCAAACAAGTAAACAACAAATCATAATACAATGGTAAATGATGTGGATTTTCTGTGGAATTTGTTTTTACACGGGAATCCGTAAAATCCTAGATACACTACTGCATCTGCGTACGCATTCTAGGACATAATATACCACTTCTGTTCAAGAATCAAGGATGCTGCAACTTCCAAGTATCGGAGCACTCAAGGCCAGTCAAGACCAGTCAAGGCCAGGTCTCATTGTTAAATTCAAGGCCTCTCAAGGTTACCACCATCAAATGAGAGCCTACAGAGGGTTTTGAAATATTATAACTAATCATGTCAATAGAGGGTCATTCTGTCTGAATTCTGTTCCTCTAGTTCCCCCAAAGACCCCTCAAGAAAAGCAAGTGCGAATGCAAGGAGCATTTACTGGAATACTCCATTTAGCACACACTCTGCAGACTGAGCCTTGTCCTTGTTTTAGACCTCTCTTGGGATGAAAGCACTCTCTCTCTCTCTTTCTCAATCCTCCGACTAAATTGGCTGTTTATAATTCATAGCATACTCGCTCCTGCTCGTATATCGTCAAGCTGTGGAGCAGCTATGTTTGCTTTCCACTGTAGGGTTATATAATGCGAGTGAGGGCCCCTAGGCCTGGCCGAGCTCCAGCCCCACACAGGCCTCTCTTTGCTCCCTCCAGCTGCCTCCCTCGCTCCCGTTCCCTCCAGCAGCAGCAGCTGACTCCCTCACACCTCCTCTCCGCTTCTAATGAGGGGCTTTTGGGCAAGATTGGTGCTTCTCTCTCTCTCTCTCTCCCTCACTTTCTGTCTTTCTCTGTCATTCCTTGCTGAGCCATTTATTTCTGTTTTCTTGGCGGCGGGAAAAGTGAGAGTCCAGCTGACGCACACCTGCTTGGTGGCCGTGAACAGGACAGCTTTAGAAACGGAAACATGACTTTTTTTTTTTCCCCCCCGCTCCAAAGCGCCCTCGGTTCCAGGCCATACGGAATAGAGAGCTTTTCAAACCATATGGGATAGAGGGCTTTTCACTTCGCTTCAGCAGGGCCAACTGTCGTTCAAGTCAATAATGGGAGCGTTTATTGGAAGCCGAGAGCGTGATATAAAGAGATTACACATCTACAGAAACAGTGGCCAGCCAATTCCCTCACAGAGGGATGCTATATATTCGGTTTAGTCAGGAAAACACCATAGATTATTCAATCATTCACAATTTCTCACTTTCAGTTTATGAAATGAAGTCGATTCATTTTATTGTAAATAACCCCCACCCAACATCTATCCTCAACCAGGGCCCAACAATCTTCAGTGTTAACCCCATTAATGAACATAATAATTTGCCGAAAAGAGAGTTTTCTCCAGACACAGGTGTTAATAGGCAATTACACCACACCAGCTCTAAGGATAATTGGTCAGATAATTAATAACGGACTTGCAGCTTGAAGAAATGGAATCCCAGTGAGAGTTATTAGAGTGAGGCTGGATCCAAGGATAAAAATTAATGAAACTAAATTAGCGTTTACAGACGTCACCGGGAGCCTGTTGATTCAGGCACAACACTTTCATTTTTCCAAAATGTTCAGTGATACTACTAACACCCCCCTGCAAAGTTTTACTGTGCCTGTGTATCTGTGTGCACATTTAATGAGAGTGCAAATGGTTGCATGTGGAACTGTTAGAAGTTGCATGCAAAAGCACGTATCTTGTCACTATCAGAACAAAACCTTGTATTTATAAATTGGTAATTTTTCAGCAGATAGAAAAAAACATTCTTAGCTTAGAGTGGAGAACTTCTATTAGCCAAGAAATGCAAAGTGCAGCTGGGATTTTCAAATGATGTAAATATAAAAACTGTTGAAATGGAGCAAGCTAATTACGAATAAAAATGATAAAAATGTAATTGGGAGCAATTTTCCATTGGGGTACCTAATAATTTGTTTTTGCAATGGGGTCCATAAGATGCTAGCTACATTTAGGACATGAACCAAGAATGCTGCAGCGTCAATGTTGCGTTGACAAAAATGTGAAGGGACAAGACTGTGACCTCTAAACAGTGAAGGCTGTATTGGCTCATCCGCACAGATTATGGATTCTGAGTTCACTTCTTATACCGATCCAGAGCGGTCCTCCCAGATTGGAAGTGACATTACGCTGAGGTGTTGTCCATTTGCACTTCAAATTTGTCTGATTGATGGAGAGGCCATCAAACAGAGCCAGTACTCCCTGCCCCCAAGCACACCTGTCATCAACAGACAGACGCATGGTTTGAACTCCTCCTGTGTAGAAAGTGACTGGAAAAAAAAATGACTGCAACAGACTGCTTGTCCTACAGTCCTGATAAATGACCGTTTTTAAAATTTTAGGTCACAGTCAGGAGTTAAAAACTACAACCTAGGAGCAAAACATCAGTTTGCAGTTCAATAAGACCCAGCGATGGCTGTGCAGTCTTCTCGACACATTTGGGTTGAACCATGACAGAAAAGTGCTGTAAATTCAGTGATGGTATTTTTAGTTTTTCATAGCGTTCTCTGGGAAAAAAACAACAACAAAAAAACAGTTGTGATATCAGAGGAGGATGAGACAAATGCTCACACAAAGACGGATACAGTGGCACTACTGAGAAGCTGCCAAGCGCTTTGATGAAGATAACGCTTCGTCCTACGTTACAGGCACACTTGACAACGCAGCTATTTTAGGCAGTGCAAATAAAGAGCAGGTCAACCTCGTGTGTGCTGAGGGAACTGTCAGCTCGCAGAGACAATTGGGTTTGATGGAAGAGCTGGTCCCAGCTGGCTGTGCAGACGGAAAAAGGAGAGAGAGAGAGAGAGAGAGAGAGGGAGAGGTATGGGGAGAGAATAGAAAGTTTCAGCAGGAAACAGCTGAGGCAGAAGGCAAGGTGATCCATCACACTGACTAACTGGCTCAGGTGCTCTATGTCCTGGTAGGAATGTAGGATAAGAGGTGAGTTCCTGGGGCTAGCAGACAGAAACACAGGCTTAACTCAGCTCTCCCTCAGGCACTATTGTGTCTTTCCCTCTCCGCTCTGCAAATCTCTGTTGGTTGTTCAAACATTTCTGACTGTTAATGAAACTGCACTCTGACAAAAAAGGGTCCTTTGGGCCAATGCCACAGAAGAACCACTTCTGAATCTTTCAATGGACGAATATGTAAATGAATTTTGTTGAGTGTGAAGAAGCATTTAAAATCTTAAAGAACATCCACATAATGTAAAGGTTCTGTACCAGTTAAAGGCGCTTCTTAGAACAATTTTTTTGTTCTCTCCTAACCAAACTAAAATGAATACATAAAACCAGCAGCACTGTACGGAGCTGGTGTCATTTGCACAACAGACAAAGCTGAAAATGCAAAATCACTGCTACTGTGCCATTTTTTCGGTTCCTGTAAGTTTTTGAATTTGTCTACTTTTGGTTCCTGCATGTTTTTGAATTTGTCCATTTTCGGTTCCTGCATGTTTTTGAATTTGTCCATTTTTAGTTCCTGCATGTTTTTGAATTTGGCCATTTTTGAATCTTTCCCTGGATGAACATGTAAATACATTTTTGGTAAGTGTGAAGAACCTTTTCAAAACCTAAAAACCATGCACATGATTTAAAGGTTCTGTACCAACTGAAGATGTTTCTTGGAACCATTTATCCAAGCCACGAGCCATCCAGGAACCTTTATTTATGAAAGTGCACTGTTACCTGAAAAGATAATGCTGGCCTTTCCTGTCCTCTCTTGACTGCTATACACCCTGTTGGTACACAAATCAGGAGAGTTGGTATGATGACCTTGAGAGCAAACAGTTTGTGTGCTCTTCTACTAAACACGTCAACTTATAAATCTTCATTCCAGCTCCCATAGGACCTTCTGATTGCCAGTCGTCCTGTGTCTTCATGAGAGGACACACATTCATACCACGGGTCTAGACAGAATTATTGATCATGTCTTTCTTCTCCCATCATGTCAGTGTCAGACGCTGATCCTAACACAACCTTTATAAAGTCGAAGTGATCATCCATATTCACTTGTGCCAGCAGAACGTGATGTAGCCTTTAAAAGCGTTTAGAACTGTGAAACACTTGATACACTGTGAAACTCCTCAGGCTGAAGAGATGGGTTAAAAAATGGACAGCGATATACTGTATTACACTGACCATGATAAGCAATGTTCCAAGCATTCAGCAGTACAGTCAACCCCCGAAATTAGACTACAAAAATAGGCATTTATAGGCATTTTATTTTACCACATCACGGTTTTTCACAATTCGCGGGTGCTCTTGGAACGTAACCCCCGCGAAAAACCGTGAATTTGTGATGTGGTAAAAAAAAAAAATGCCTATAAATGCCTATTTTTAAAGTCTAAACCCTAAATATGCCCCCAAATATGCTCCCAAAACACTTTAATTTCATTTTAAACACAGTTTAATACATAACCCTTTAAAAAAAAATGAAAAGGTACACTCAAGACATGCAGGAAACTGTTATAATGCAGGAATGCTGGACTGCATCTGCCAGAGATGCGTCACAGGGCAGCAGCCAATCAGCAGCAAGGAGAAATGAATAACGCTCTCGGATTGGCTACTTTCAAACCTCCCGCCTCTGAGTACAGCAGTATTTCACCATCCTAAGAGGCGGTTTCGTACACGGTTGGTTTGTGTTCTCTGGACAGTACTAAAAAAATTCTAGTTATATTTTATATGGAAATTAAGCTGAATTAACGTTAATATTTATGTTACAAAATTAGTAAATTATATTTTTCTTGATAATTTACCACAAAAATGCATGAAAAATTACATATTGCCACGAAAAAAGCAAAAAAAAATGCAGAGGATATTTGCGGTTTCTGCAAATTTGCGGGGGGTTTCCGAGAACAATTATTAGTCAGGTTCTAAGAAAAAATCCGTGAATGACTGAGGCTGCGAACTCTGAACCGCGACTTTGCGGGGGAACACTGTACTGTGTTAGAGATGGTAAGTTTGGATCTTTTCTCTGACTCTGATCTGGTTCAGTAAAATGAAATCTTTTATTCATTTTGTTCAATGGAACTAGAGTGGCGCTATAGCCATAACGATGATAAAAAATTAACGGACCACAGTGAGTGAAAAATCAGTCACTCACACACTGAGAATGCTGCAGAATCTGCAAGCAGGAGTTTTGCATTGCATATTTCCACAGTAAAGAAATCAGTTCATTGTTCAACAACACTACAACTATTCTGCTGGTCTCTGAAGAGGCAGTCCTTTGTACAGCAGCACTGAAGGTGCAAAAGAGGGAAAGTGCTAATTTTAGCAGTGTCTAGACGTGATGTTATATAATTCTTCCCAACCAAACTGAAAATGATACATTATAGTAGCAGCTCTGTATGGAGCTGGTGTAACTTGCATGACAGTCAAAGCTGAAAATGCTAAGTCACTGCCACTGTGCCAGTTTTCTGGTTCCTCACACTTATTTCACACAAACTACAAATGTTTGGTGTAACTGCAGGAAAAGATAAGACCTGAGGGAAAGACAAGGATTTAAGACTGAAGATACATAATACAATATAAAGGCCAAAACTACATTTAGTCGTTTTATATGCTTTAGATAAATTGAGGAGTCAGGACCCAGGAAGAATCCTAGCAATCTGCCACCACTGACATTCAGCCACTGTCATGAATTTGGGTATGGTCCTGAAAGTCTGAAAGCAGCAGCTCCAGACTACACACAGGCAAACATCTTTCTGGCACTCTGGCACTCTGGCCTCCAGGGGAATTCTATTAAGAACCCAAGAAGAATGGACAGTATTACTCTGAGGAAACACCAGAACATTGCCATGGTCCACACTCCCACAGCAGTGGCCGCGTGCTTGCTGAACTGGCCGTTTGAGCGAAAGAGGCTGTCCCTGAGTGCCTAGGAAACTGTTTTGTTAAATGCAGTCAGTTGTCAGCGAGCATTTTGCGAGTGCTTTTAGTGCTGATTCAGCGAGAGCCGTACGGCCAGGCCAGAGAGGCCGTGCAGGGCCGGGTGTCAGCACATTCCCCCCACCTCACGGTGGGAAAGGGGGGTGTGGGGACAGAAGCGGTCACCGACACGCTATTTATGGCCCCCTGTTCAAATGCTTTGGGACTTTATGAGTGTCCAGTCTATAGGAACATTTATGACATGCTATGAATGTCATTCCTGTAAGTGTCAAGATTAAGAGTTCAAGCCTTTTGTGATTCCCTCAAATCTTTTAGTCATGAATAAATGATCTTGTCTTACAGTACGCATGTTGGCAATAGATAATACTAGTCATGTAAGTCATAAGTTTATGATGGGCTCAAGGCTGGAGCTTCGCATAGTAAACAGGGACATCCAACCGCGACAGAGACATCCATCATTCAGTAATGCAGACGATATGCAGTCAATGACAGTCATGTGCAGCCAAGACCAGAATAATCAAACTGAGATTAGCACAGGCCTGCAGCAGCTGAGTCAGCTTGCTCCTCCTCAGCACACAATCAATGCGATCGAGCATTTATTGCTGTCCCCAGTCAAACGTCCCAGGAGGACATGCTATTTTAGCCACTGCCCGTCTGTCCTGATCCCCCAGTTGGAACTTCACCACAAAGAGGATCCCTCAGCATTGGGGAAATGTCACAGGAAGGTCACGCTTGTGGAGGAATGATGGAGTGACAATTTCCTGTCATCTGTACTAATCAGTCTCAATCTATTGATACGTCTTGCTCACACTGACAAACATGAATTATTCATAAACGGCAAAACATGAGGTGTGTCCCAGCATGTTTGGACAAAGTTGTTTAAAAAAAAAAAAAAAATGTTAACATGCCCAACATCTGATCAAAAAGTCAAGACAAGAATTTTCAGAACTGTGGCTTTATTCCACTGCGTGGTTCATTTATGCCTTTGTTATATTTGTGCCTTTATTTATTCACAGTAGCTCTGGGTACTTCTTGGTCGTCATTGTGTCCAGCTCCAGAGTGGTGCAACTGTGTAAGTGTTCTCCCTATCAAACGAAGACTGAGTTCAGTCCTCAGTCTTGTCTCACTCTATAAATGTGCAGCTAAGACGACGAAGTTGACTTTGAAATGTTACTTTGACTCAGTGATGCTGCAGCCATCTGTGGCTGGGAGTCCAAGAAAGCACGGCTGGGTTTCCTTCTCTGGGTGGGCGGGATGACTCTCCTTCTCCTCGGGGTATGTAGCTAGAGGGTGGAATTTGAGACGACTAAATTGGGCAGAAAATCGGGAAAAATCCCCCCCCCCCCCAGAAAAGGCCAGTATGTCCAGGTGCAAGGGATAGAAAGGGTGAAATAAGTATTGAGCAGTAAAACAGTCCCATCCCACCAACATGTATTCTTTAAAAGAAAAAAAAATCAGGCCTTACCATAAGACCGAAATTTTTATGGTTATAAACATTTTTTAAAGGTTGGGAACATTTTTCATACTAGTGCCATTCATTTTGTGGCACAACGGCTGGACTACTGCATCAAAGACAATTTTCTTGTTCCATTCCTGTTATGGTTAATATGGTTAATATCTAAACGCTAAACGCTTTACTAGTAAACAGGGACTCTCATCTTATAATTGCCCACTACATAACAGCCATTAGTCTTGGTCTAGGACAGTGGCATTAAAGATTCAGGAGTGACCAGCATCTGGAGGACTCCGAATACGGGTCTGAACATGAAAGCTGAGCCCGGCGGAAGAGGAGAACATACTTTAATACAGAGGTCAGAGGTGTAATCATCTAAACCAATCAATAATTAACCAAGGTCACCTTTAATGGCAAAGGCATGCGATGTGACATATATTATTCATACAGAGTGCAAGTATCAAGTTGGGGGGTTTAGAGGAGACGTGGGGTGAAAAGAGTCTACAATGATGTAAAAATATAATAGAGCTGTGCAGAGACTAAACCCTATACTTCTGTATTTATTATTTTGTTCCATCTTAAAATGAACGGCTCATTCATACGAATGGAATGTCCTGTGTAAATATGAACTACCTGAGTCTTAATATACAGCAAATAGCTCCATGGTTACCATTCAGTGAAAGGAAATCAAGCAGAAAGGTCACAGGACACTGAAGAGTCTGGCGATGACTCAGGCAGAGCCATTTGCCCCTGACTGTGGAAAACACAGTAGCGTAAGGATGGCTGAGTGGTGAGGATCAGAGCCAGGAGAGAGGGAGAGAAAGAATGAACTCCGGTCACCCAGGAATGTATTCATGAGCCAGAGCAGGCATTCAGCCCCCACGTGGCAGAAGGGGGATTTCCTAGATTCCACTCGGTCCCTTTATGCACACACACACACACTCAGCTAGGTAAGTGACGCAAAGCCAAGCAATCTAGAAGGATCAAGGCAGCCCATGCCAACGCATATGGAGGAAAAGGACAAAGTTCTGGCTCTGTCAACATGTTGAACCCAGTGACAGCCTAATCCAGCCAAATCACATTCTTCTGTCCCCTCCCCCAGCTGTTTATGGCATCCACATATTTTATGGTGCGTTGCATCAGATGGATGTAACATTATAATACCATAATACCGCTTGTTCCAAAAAAATATTGGTATGAAAACATCTACTGTGCATGAACCTCTACAAGAACCGTAAGATCAACACTGCAGTAATATCAGATACGAATAACTCGATTCCATATTGTGTTATGTTTATAAACAATTAACAAGAAAAAAAAAAAAGCACAAACAAACGAAGCCTGTTTTATTTGAGTTAAGCTGCCAAGCAAAACAGAAGCGACAAGACACGCCATTCATCTGCATATTCATTATAACCATCAATAGACAATTGCTTTAAACAAAGAATAAATTAGATGCATAGCATTTTGGACTTCCCATACAGAAGCTTCAAACTAATAACAGAGGATTCAAATGAACTGGCTTTTTGTTTTTCTAGCCATGAAATCAGCACTAGTCGTGATGGGACGCTCACTGGGTCTTCTGTCTCTAAGCTGCTGACTGAGCCAGCCCAGCAGGTGTGAAAGACAGTAGTTACATCACAGGCTGCTTTCTCAAATCAGGTCTTGCGTTAGGTAACAGAACAGGGTTTAAACGTCTGCTTGAACTTCTTCACCCTGCCACCGTTATCATCTGTGGGACTGGGAATGAGTCCACTGCTCTCCAGCCTAATCTATTCAGAATCACATGGCCACTTCACTTTCAAAAAACGCAACACATTCCACCTGCTCCGGCGCTGGCCAAACTTCAAACGGCTGCCACTTTTTTAAGTCACGACCAAATATTTGCGGACATCGGGGTGCCTCTGCGTCCTTTGAGGCGTGTTTGTCTGCCAGTTTCCACTGAACTGGCTTTTCTCAGAGCGTTGGAACACGTGTGCCTGGCCTGCTGCCCTCAGATAAGGACCAAAGACAGAAAGAGCAAAACAAGGGAAAGGAATAAAAGGACCATATTGGTCATAGGGTCCGAGTGGGCTTTTGTGGACAGTAAACAAGTTTACACTCTCCATATTGAGCACTGCTTACATTTAGGGCTTAAAGATCATATACACTGCCGATACATTTCACCCCTGGTGTAACAAAATCCATCTCTGAAATGGTAATTTTATATGAGAAACCAAGAAAGATGGGTTAACTTTTAATGCAAGTTCATCTTAACATCTTATGACAAGTAACTGTATACTTGTAAACCCTTTCTATTGGTCCATTTATAATGAAATGTCCAGTGGGGTTTTTTAAATGGCATAAACAAATAAAAAGATGCAAGGTTTACGAGATTTTGATCCAACACTGACAATATGCATACATGCTCTAAAGCATGGACGTCCATCTGTGCAATAATTCAGGAAAGGGCTGTGGCTTCCTTGACGGCACCCCCGGGCAAGGATGCGGAGTCTATGATATTCTTCCGATATTGATCTCTGAAATACATGCAGTGGCAAAGTGGGTAGTTGATCCTGATGTATCAGTAGCAGGACCACTCAAAGAGAGAGAGAGAGAGAGCGAGAAAGAGAGAGAGAGAGCGAGAAAGACAGCCACTTAGAAGGCACATTCATCAAATGACCATCCGTCCTTTGTCTGCTTTTTCTGTAAGAGGAAAAATGGATTCATAGAGTGAAAAAAGAGACAAAAATCACTTAAAATTGCATTCTAAAATACTGTCAAAGGCCTCATGCGTTTATGCCATGTTGAGAAGTAACCAAAAGTCTGTCCATCAGAGATAAAAAAAATAAAAAAAAAAGAAAAATCAATAAAAAAAGACTTGCAGTCTTTCCTCGAGGTTGAGTGCCATGTTATTACGAAAGCAAACAGACATACAAAGACAGGCAGATGTTCTGCAGGCTGGTTTGTTTACAAATCCTAAAGGCACCACATCTCCTAGGAGTTACGGTCTCTAGTATTGTGGTCACGTGACCTTGTGATGCATGAGGAAAGAGGATTACAGAAGGGATTCACTGATGACACTGTCTAGCCAGATTGTGTGTAGCCTTCACTGAACCCCCTTCTTGTTACTGGAGAAGCCCTGCTATCCCATCATCCCCTAGGCCTCACATTAATCTAGGCAGAGTCACCTCAATCCCAGGCGCCTGCTGCAGAGCAATTCAATTAACCTGGGCTTTACCGAAGCGGCTACAAAGCATTCCCACCTCTTCTGAAAGCCCTCCGTTACTACACTTAATGAAACCATTTCACTAATATCCATATTCAAGCTTTAATCATTCAAACATACGGGCCTGACTGGTGCTACATTATAATATTATAAACTCTGAAACGTGATTAAATACATACGTTAACAGTCTGGAACATCTGCTCCAATTTAGCCCACTGGAGGCACATGGTTATGTTTGGATAAACTCCAATTCCGCCACTGTTCCCAGATGCCAGCTGCCTTCTTTTCTGTAGAATTTGGAGAATGTCCAGTTGCTCCAGGCTCTTTGGTCATCTTAGGTGAGGTCATATCGCTCAGTGTGCCAGAATACGCCCACAGGTTGAGGACTCCTGTTACGTCCTTTGGGTTTTGATCCTCTGCTGTGCGGCCAAAAAGCTGCCCTGTTCCCTGTGAGTCAGACTGACTGGGTTCTTATCAAGGTGACCAGAAGCTTTGTGGTACACTGTTTCCATGAGGTACACGCAGCGTCAGAGTTCTAGAAAACAAGTAACAGAGGTTGTCACCTAAACAGTTCGATGTGATCTGTAAACCCAGAACAGAACTGAGTAATAATGGACCTTCCTGGTTTAATATTGAATGTCATTTAGTAGTAAATGGACAGTGCCAATTTATAGTATGACTCTCTTAGTAACCAAAAGACAGATTCCACACTGTCCATTCTAGCCTCAAAGCTGTGTACTGCAGTCGTTTCACAGTGTTGCCAAGCACTGCAAACATTTATAATATGTTAACGTCGAATAAACAATAAACTAATATTAATTACAATAAACAATGCCAGAGAACAGTAGAAATAATGGTTAATGGTTATTCCACAAACAGTGGCCTTTTAATATTTATTTAAAATTCAGTCGATGTGTTAATTACAAGAGATTCAAACATGGTTAATCCAGTAATTGAACTGGTAATTGATATGGCATGATCCAATACCAAGTATCAGTACTGGGCCACTATCAGAAGAAAAGGCTTGATCAGATATCAGAGGGAACAAGAAGGAATCTGATCCTATCGCAATAAATTCATTCTGAAAATGCACACACTCACATTGTGTGATGTCATGTTAGCTGTGTATTTCTTCCTGCGGGGTTGGAGAGAGTTCGAGGAGTTTGAGTATGACAGTGTAGTTTTAGATGCTCATTTAAAATGAAGTAGTTCAAGTAAAAATGGCTCTTTTTAAAGCCAAGCAGTTTTAAAGAGTAGTGGTGGCCTCGTAGGTAGGATACTTGCCTCTGGACCAAGAGGTCATGGGTTCAAATCCTACCTTCAGCACCACCACTGGGTTCCTGAGCAAGACCCTTAACTCCAAGTTGCTCCAGGGAGACTGTCCCCTGTAGTTAGGGAATGGAAGTTGCTTTGGAAAAAAGCGTCTGCTAAATGCCGCAAAGGTAAAGAAAAAACATTGGATTACACAAAAAAGTAAGTTGAAATTAAGCTTAAAAAGGTTGTAGGTTTTCATGAACAAAAACCATCTCTGTGGTGGAAAAGGACTTTCAACTGCCAAAGTCTCAGAAGCTCTTCACAGCTCATACTAAATGGCCTTTATCCCTGATCGGTTGTTTATCTGTGTAGTGCTGTGCAACATTTCATGAGTGATCCCAGAGAGGCTCACATGTTACACAATCCTTTATCTGGTGAGATCAGTGACAAAGCACACCTGACAACAAAATCCCAACGCCGCAATGAAGTACATGCAAAAAAGGGTTTATTGTGTGCCAAACTAGAGTTGGAGAAACTTCTTGGTTGTTGTATCTGCACTAAAAAGAACAATATTCACACATTTTACCATGTTTGCCGTTGCTTTGGTTGCTTCCAGAGAGTTTTCCTCATTGGTTGTTGCTCCTACAAATGGTCCACGCTACAAGACTCATTGCAGAGAAGTAATTTCAAACAGGCTTAAAAAATTGGCAAACAACTCACAGACTGCGAAAACTGCATTGCTGAACTGTTTAAACTACACGAGGACTTCTTACTAAGCCGAAGGAGTACTAAATGTTGTCAGCAACTGGAAAACTGGGACCAATATCATGTAGCGTTCACTCAGCTTGACTGAAAATGACTCACAAATGACAAAGAAGATGAACAGAGGGGCAGTGTGATCACATTCCGAGAGTGTGAGCTTTCATCTGTCTATGTGAACTCCATTCATTTAGCTGATGAAGGAGGCTCAATCAGGGAGATGGCGAGGACTGGACTGACGCCAACACAGTATTACTACAGCTCTTATAAAATGTGCTTTAGTCTGCCTCAGCACTTTGTCTCTCCTTCAACTCACACACCTCAGTTCTTCTCACTGTCCCTGCCAACACCGCACCCTCCACATTTTAAAATACTCAGTTGCAAATGATTCCATTCAAGGAAGATGCAGTTCAGCTGATAGGATTCCGCATTGCTCCCCAAGTGTTTTCCCCACTACTAACATTCCCCTCCCCCCAAAGTCCCTCACAGCTGAGCAGGTAGAATGGCCCATCTTATGCTCAACACCTTATTTCCACATGGTTTGATGTTCATTAAGCAGACATGCTTGAAGAGATTTGGCAAAGCAATTAGTAAAGGAAAAAGTCCCACACAGACACACAAGCAGGTGACAGTTTCCACAGCTGGGAATAGCACACTTCTCAGATAACAGGTTCACCACTGACCTACTTTTCCATGGCCACGGATCTGATTTTTCCTGCTCATTTCTATCTATCAGCCAAGCCCATCTGATTTCCACTTCCAATTACAGAGAGCCAAAGTGGGACTAAGAGAGACTTCCATTCACACAATGGCATGGGCTCAGGAAACCACTCTCGCTATCTAGCTCAGCACTTTTAAGTTTAAAAATACAGTTAAGTGAATACACCAAGTATTACATTCTTTACACGTTTATGAAGAAATGTTATTGGCCTATATGGCTCATTTAATTCATTAATTACATCCAGAAGGGGGTGCTCTCACAGGTTTCCTCATCAAATAATATAACAATGATGAAACCATGTGTGAGTTTAATATCTGTACTATCTTCTATTCATATTTCAATGAAACTACTAGGAACTAATATTTTAGTTTGAGAAAAAAAACTGTTTCTTTAAAGACGGAAGATATTCTGTCCTAGTCTACTGTGGCTACATACTAGAAGCCAATAGTTAAGTTGGTCCTCTGGCACACACTGCTATATCATACTGCTATGCCAATGATCATATCCAGGTCAGACTTCGTACGTGAACTTAGAGATTTGAAAACAAACATCCTAATGTCTGTATTTCATCCAGGCTGGGAAGCATTTTTTGGCTGTCTGGACCATCTACGCTATTAAATGATAGGGGAAACACTGTAGCAACTCCAACAATACATCTCTGCCATGCAATGGGCCTAACCATGCTATACCCAAAATTGTGTTTTTTTCATATCTCAGGGTTGCAAGGTTTGACAAGATTCATAGAACACTGGCCAAGATCCCATTTGACGTAATGAACTTTGGACTATGCTCTTGCAGCCAACTACTACTGTGACTATGCAAGCTGAATACACCAGTAATAAATTTGACATCATGCTAGTTACATTACACAACAAACATCAATGACATCCAATCTAATCACATTATTAAAACCACTGACAGGTGAATTAAATAACATTGATTATTTTGTTACAGTTTTATCTGTTAATATCTGGGTGGAATATATTAGGCAGCAAGTGAACAGTCTGTTCTTGTAGTTGATGCATTAGAACCACTAGGCAGCTGGTGGCCTAGTGGTTAGGGCGTTCGCCCTGCGATCAGAAAGTCGTGGGTTCGATTCCCAAGACTTGAGCAAGGTACCATCCCCCACATACTGCTTCCCGGGCTTCACTTGGTGAATGGGTTAAATGCAGAGAGGAAGAATTTCGTGCTGTTCACACTGTGTGCTGTTGGGGGGGTTCACGTATGAGAGAATGGAAGCATGCATAAGCTTCTGAGTGACTCTGGGCAAAATCGTAATGTCTAGATGATTGAGAGAGAGCATCTCCTACATGTAAGGATTTGTGGGGTGTTCCTGGTATACAGTAGTTAGTACAACTAGTAAACCTGCAACAGGGTCATGATTGAACAAGACTCACTGATGCATACGGGGAACAAAGGCTAGCCCATCTGGTCAGATGCTACAGAAGCACAAAGTTAATGTTGGCTATGATAGAAAGATATCAGAACAAAACCCCGACCTAGTAGTACCATATTATTGGTGAGACTGTAGCCCATTTGGTACCATAAACAATTTGTGCCATGGACAATTTTCTAGCCCATCAGGAGCAGTCAGTTCCAACAACAAAGCTCCTCTTTTCATTTATTTTCGGTTGGCAGTGCATCACAGCTTGATGCGTATGGGGTTGTAAAGCCTCAGACCAGTCAGAGTGCCCATGCTGACCTCTGACCACCACCGAAAGCACCTAAAATAGGTCCATGAGCATCAAAACTGGACCACGGAGCAATGAAAGAAGGTGGACTGGTCTAACGAATCACCTTTTTCTTTTACATCATGTGGACGGCCAGGTGCGTGTTCGTCGTTTACCTGATGAAGAGATGGCACCAGGACGCACCATGAGAAGAAGGAAAGCAGGTGGGGGCAGAGTAATGCTCTGGGAAGTGTTCTGCTGGGTTAAAACATTCACGTGGATGTTACCACAAAGCTAAACACTGTAGCACACCAAGGACCACCCTTCATAACAACAGTATTCCCTAATGGCAGTGGCATCTTTCAGCAGGATAATGTGTCCTGCCACACTGCAAACAGTTTTCAGGAATGGTTGAAGGAACATGACAGAGTACAAAGTGCTGACTTGGCCTCCAAATTCTCCTGATCTCTGTCTGAGCATCTGTGGCACGTGCTGGACAAGCAAGTCTGGTCCATAGAGGCCACACCTCACAACTTACAGGGCTTTAACAATTTCCTGCTAACGGCTCACCTTTAAAAGTCTTATATATAACATACATATATTTTTAAACATAAAATATAAAAGCTTATTTAATTTTGCAACAGCAGCCATTAAAGAATGCGTATGTGGGCGGAGAATGGATAGGTCAAACAGCGTAAACATGACGATAGCAGGCATTAGGAGACCTGCATGGGGAATGGAGCTCACTAAAAGAGCTTAAACTTGTGTAATGAAACAGAATGGACTTACCCCTAAAAGAAACATTGCATCTTTGAAGTGTGTTCGCATGCTTGTCCAATCTTATAGAGTTAGACACAGATTACAGGCTGAATAGTTTAAATGTTTGGCAAGGGAATGAGACCTTAAACAGATAATGCCATTAAAATTCGGATTCTTACATACGCGGCCTCTCAGCATTAGCAATTCAAATCCGTGATGGGGGAGGGTTGGCTGGGGAAGCTGAGGGAGAGAAAAAAAAAAAATAAAAAAAAATAAACTACACTGTAAATAGTAAGGATGCAAGACAATATACAAAAGAGCATACTATGAACACAAAGCTGCATTTGTGGTGCAACTGCAATTTACCCGTGTTAGATCTATTAATCTATTACACTAAATCACATTGGTAAAGTATTATTGTGACTTGGTTACAGACTAGTTTGCATTATTGTGACCAAAATATTTTACATTTATTGGCGCGAATAACTGACAAATGCCTTGATTCATCCAAACACCCACAATAAAAGTATTTAGTTATGCGTTGAGTAGTGTCCACATTAGTTGTCTATTTATTGTTCGCCTGTTGTCTACCGTCTGTCGTAACTTGAACTCTGTTGACTGTTGCATGTTGCTATATGTTGCACCGTGGTCCATGGAGAAACGTTGTCTCATCTCACTATGTCCGTGTACACAGCTGCTGATGACAATAAAGTAACCTTGAGCCTTGATACGGCAAGCAAGACCAGTATTGCAATAATAGCTACTAAACTGCCTTATGGCAAAGGTCTGGGTTGAGCCTCCTATAAAACACTCCTCCACGGCTGACCACAGCTTCTTGCAAAGGAAACTACCACGTGTTTCCAGAACGTGGGTCCAGGGGAGGGTTTCGCACTGTAACTGATGCTGTTTATCTGGCTGGCGTCATTTCGCAGTTTGAAACTGTAATCCTCTGCTATGTGCTAATAGCAGTGCTGACCTGAGACACTCCACCGGCCCACAGTATTTCATCACTCATTACCGAGCATCCTCGGCACGGCGCATCGCAGCCAGGGCTGTGGCGCGTGCACACGTTTTCCTGGTTAAATGTGAGGAGACTTCCCTGCAATACATTTCAGAAATCAGTCAGCCAAAGTTTGTGTTGGGCGGCGATGCACTTACTCCACAGGATTACACCAGAGGAGAGGAGTTAAGATTGATTTGGCGGCTTAGGAAGCTTCAGATATAGGTAGTAATATATGGCACCGCGTCTGACACGCACATGATATACAGCTGCTATAATACAGGGGTCTGTGGCTTCAGACGAATGTTAAAAGATTTGTCAGATTTAAAAATGAGCATAATCCTTCAGATTTTCATTGGAGGTTTATTACACCTTATTACATCTCAGAAACGCGCGTACGCACAATTCCCTCGTTATCACAGCCGTGTCTGGATTTGTGGCTGTTGCCATGACGACGGCCTGAGACGAGGCGAAAACTGTGACAGTAGTTGTGACGCAGAGAGAATGAGAACGTGAGAGAGAGAGAGAGAGAGAGAGAGCGAGAGAGAGAGAGAGAGAGAGAGAGAGATGGTCACATGGTCTGTCTTTCTCTCTCTCACAGACACTTCCTTGACACAACACTTGAAAAGCATTTCAGCCCTTCTGAAGTGTGGCAGTGTGACGGAACTGTATTTACGAGGCTTTCCCAAAAACAGATCTTACAGCTGAAAACCAAACACATTTATTTCTGTAGCCTCTATTAGCTGTTATCTGTGTCTGATACCAAGATTTGATGTGTTGCTTCAATGTTGTAGAAACCAACATCATACTGAACACAGCAGGCACGTCGAAAGCACTTTACGGTTCTCTCCCGCGATGACCTAATGAAAGCAAACTGCAGGGAGAGTTTGACCACATGCTCATCCCGAACATGCACTCAATTGTACCAACACTGACTCATGCTCAGTCAATATTGACAAACAAGCTCAGAGTGACCAGCATGTGTCTGAACTTCTTCGGCAACTGCATCTGTAGCTACTGATATAAACACACACACACACACACACGTGTGTGTGTGTGTGTATGTGCATATACAGTGGTACCCCACATAACAAACGCAATCCGTTCCAGCGGCGCGTTCGTTATGTGGGGGTTTGTTGTGCAAAACACAATTTCCCGTACACTTCTATGGGAAATCGTGTAATCCTTTCCAGGTCGCCGCGAAAAATAAAAAAAATTACTAAAAAATGAAGACACCGTACTTTTAATGGGGGGAAAACTAGTAAAACATTCAACAAAGCAGGGAATGACGCTAGGTTTTTTTTCTTGGGGTTCACACTTCACAGAAACAAGGAAAAAAATTGCAGTTTCACTCGTGAAAAAGTTGTCCTGCAATAAGACCTTCAATTTTAACCACCAGTAAACACACAGACACCAAAAACACATCAAAACAGGGAAAAAAATGACACTAATGGGGAGAAACAACACAACATGATGCTTCGTCTTCATCTGAGACACATCTGGCCGGATTCAGACATTTTTTTTTAAACGTAAAACTCACGTTTTTTTTTCACGTGCGACGTGCGGTTCATTGTGTGAAACACGTTCGTTCTGCAGGGTACCACTGTGTGTGTGTGTATATATATATATATATATATATATACAGTATATATATAATTTTTTTTTTTTTTTTTTTTAAAAAGAAGAAACTATAACAAGATATTATTATCCTGTACAAGGACAGTATTCTTGTACAAGGCCAGTAAGATCCATTCTTTTCCAAACAGTGTAGGAAGGAAGCTGAAATCATAACTAAACAGACAATAGCAGGCCATGGCCATCAGCTGTACAGTATTAGCCTGTCCATTGCAGATGGTGTGCAAGCAAGTTGTCTATCAGCAACTGACCCCTGTTCGTCATTGCTACAAGTATCCTCAAACTAAAACTCAGTCCAGTTACAACTCTACAGACATCTTGGCTGCTGAGTCCTCGTCAGCCATATGTCTCCTGTGTTGTATTTAGACTTGAGAGAGAGGAATTCGACCTTGTTATTTGGCCTTGCTTTTTAGAGAGCAGCCTGCTGTGCTCAGTTTGACCTTCCTTGGCATGAGGAAGTGTACCCACATCAAAAAAAAGATGTTTTATGACGGGGCCGATGCCGCTGAGGATGACTGAAAATGTGAAGATTGAGCCTCGCTCATTTCCCTTTCATAATCTGGGTAGACTGGAGTAAAAATGTCTATTTATAGACAGGTGTTCTGTAACTGTGGTAAAAGAGGATCAGGTTAAGCAATGATACTAAATACGGGTTTTAAGATGACTGAATCATGATCTCTGAATTCCGGTGTAGACTGCAGAGGTGGGAGACTCTCTCCATTAAGCAGGAAACATCAGTCACCACATAAGGAACAAGAAGTCTGGGTTTTTCTCTCCAAAAACACAAAGCTGAGTTTCACCAAGGAGCCACCAAAGACGTGCTTTCAGCTATTTCTTGAAGTATGCTCGTTATTTCCCAACAGATTTCTTGGCTGGCTGGAGTGATAACACCACCGTTTGTTTGTTTCCAAGCTTTCGTGTGTAGGAGGGGGCACTGAGATTCTGTTCTCAGGAAGCGAAATGGGCCGTTAAGACAGCTGAGTCACAGCTGAGTCCCAGATTACAGAGCAACTTCCAGCTCTATCTCAGCGCTGCAGCTCACTGCAGGAGAGATACCGGCCTGGGCCTGTTCTCCGGGGCGTCTCTGCTCGGTGGGGAATGTGTCCCACTGGATCCCGTAACCATGACTGTTTACCTTCTCAGCTCTCTGTTATATGGTGGGATGCCAGTTTATTAGAAGTCACTACCTTGTACATATACACACACTGGCCGTTATATCAGGTATGCCTGCTAGAAAGATGAACTGAGACAGCAGATACTGAAATGGTAGAGAAACGGTAGCATGTGTTGTATCAGCGGCACGGTGGGTTGGGAAGGGTAACATCTATCGTTAAAAAATTTGATACCAGTACCGGTCCAGTTACCTTGATTTAGATACCGGTTCTTAAATGATACTTTTTTCAATACCAATATTGTAAAACACATTTTAACAAAAAAAACAAAAACAAAAAAAACCTTACACTAGGGCATTAACGACTTCAGATTTTTTCAGGTCGACTTATCCGTCAATAAAGTCGAAGTCGAGTCGACAAGTCGT
>JBBPCZ010000012.1:17892747-17903544 GCA_037974445.1 Brycinus macrolepidotus | reverse complement strand
CCCCCCCCCCCCCCCCCCCCCCCCCCCCCCCCCCCCCCCCCCCCCCCCCCCCCCCCCCCCCCCTCCCCCCCCCCCAACAAACCCACCAAGGACTTTAAATGACAGGAACTGGTGGCGATAGAATTGTTTTCTCCAGATGGCAGCCTATCTCCTCTCCTTTACGCAAGGGGCCTGTCGGAGCAATTCAAGCCTCCCTGGGGAGCTGCAGTCACTGATCCTATGGTTACTCATCTAGAACACATGAAAGGACAAGAAAAGATATTTTCCTCCTCTGTTCATGTATACTGTTACCATAAGCCACAATGAGTGGTCACTGTCTCATAATAAATCGACAACGACTCAATCTGGATGAATCATAACAGAGGGAAAAACAGACTATTTGAGCTTTTCCTTTCCCGTGATTAAGGATGAAGCATTACCTTTGAGACTAAACTCATTTTCTTGCTTTTTAAGCAACAACAGCTGTTGGTAAACACTGCTGTACACTTACGAATGACATCATGAGTCACATAAGTGACTCAGACCTGTAACAACAAAGAGAAGTATACATTTGACCTTGTTTTGGACACAATAACAGGGGTGCTTAAAGTGCAACTGCACTGTTACATCACAAAGCTCTGTGGTGTCTGAAGGATATAAATAGTTCTTGAGTGTCTCTGACCTCACTGTCGTTGTATGTTATCAGTTTACTTGCTTTCTTTATGTGTGTCGGCCAGAAAGCACACAGGGAAAAAAGGGGAAAGTATGTAGGAGTTTACAAGTTTAAGAAACTAATATCAGAAATGTCAATCAGTGCCTAACGCTATGAAGACATTTATCACTATTGTGATAAATTATGCAATTTGTTATTGTCACTTTTCTGAGCGGGCCTGTACTTAACACTGCCAAATTGCATTTTTCATTACGAAGAGAGCATAATTAGTCCTGTTTGACTATATTTAGTGCAGTGCAGTGTATAAAAAAAACACTGTTTTCAATAGATCTATTAAAATGTAGCACCATCAAAGGAAAACATTCTGTGACATCTTGCACTGTGAGAATGTCTTGTGTCTTTTCTCACAATTTATTCCCCAGTTTAGTTGTGCCCGTCCTGTCTACTGACGAGGGCAGAGTTTGGGCCGTCAGCCTGTGTTGATGCCTTTCATGCATTCGATAAAACCAATTCACAAATTTCGAAGAACAAAGTAAGATCATCTTTCACGTTCCAGCAAAGCTATGAACACTGTATTGGTACTGTATTGGTTCAAAATAACAGTAAAGCATAGTACTGCACATAATTTCACGTTTACACATCCCTAAGCGTCATGTTCAGCAGAAACTGATCTTCCTCCGCGGAGTCTCTGCTTACTACAGCAGTCCCTATGAGAGCAGGAGAAAGAGCGATTACTGCAGCTCTCAGTGTCTGGGGGACTGCCAGCAACCCTGTTGACCTCCAGGACCGGAGAACAGGATGAGCCTTGGTGACATTAACACTATGTTAAGTCACACTAAGCATGAGGAGCTTGGTGCCAGGTCTATCTTTGCCACCACCAGGAAAAGGTCCACGCTGCCCTGGAGAAGCCTCCATTTGGTCGGCACAGTGAAAGACATGACAAGCCTGAACTTACCAAGAAGGTTCAACCTGCAAGCTCAAAAGACTAAAATCTGACATGAGTTTTTGACGTAACAGCTAAACACCCATAAAATGACTACAGGACACCTGGGAGCTGACACTCCAGTTTGAAATGATCCCCTGAACCAAACAATCCATACATCCAATATTTGTCATGGTCCATGTGGGAACTGCAAATCCTACAATTCCTGGACCATTAAGTTAGACACATTGCTATCTTGCACACTCACGCTTGTCCAATCAAACCCAATTCAGCCACGCTGCTGTAGCAATCACTTCTGTCCGCTCAATCTGCTGCCAGAAGCTCCCCAAGGTGCATCCCAGCCAGTGAATGATGATGTTCGTTCTCGCTACACATGCAAGACAAATGACATGTCCGGACCAACACGTCTCGGTCCCGTCAGACACACATTATGCTTCCCTTCGACCCCTGGTCACTACGAATGACCTCTGCTTCCGCGCGACGCCCACTGTAGACCTTGACCCTGAATTAGACACTGTGGCCTTAATTGAAAAGAGAGCTTTGGGGTACTGCTGTGGATGAGCCACACTAGCGACGATAAATCAAGATGACAGTACAACCTGCCCCGGCACGAACCCTCTACTACCCAAGAGCGCTGAGTGGGCACTCAGGGGGAGCCTTTATTGGCATGGAACAGCTTTGCACAGGAGAGTTTACTTTAGGGCCACATAAAGGTTGAGCTCTTCTCTTCCTTGGTTTTAAAGAGCCGTAAAGCGTCCCTGTATAAATGAGAATGCTGCATGGGGAAGAGTATGCAGAGTCCGGCCTGGGTCACCAATACAGGCCTGGAGTGCAGGTGCCATCAGCGGAAGGACACTATTGTACCCGCTGCCACAGGCCACCTTATCAGTTCCCTCTAGATCCCTCAGCGGTGTCCATATCTAATGATAACTTCTAAATATAATTCATGAGGTCAGTACATACGCACACTGGAGGACCACAGCTCAGGTTTACTGTCTCACCTCTATAAACAGCAGCCTCCTCCACATCACGAGGAAGAGGGTCCACAGCTCCTTTACTGCTCTGTACCCTGTGGGTCCTCCCTGTCTGTCTCTGTATCAAAGTGCATGTGGTTATGAAGGGAAAAATGAACCGAGCCTCGCCAAGAATACAGTTATATCTCATTCAGCATCAAAAAAAAAATTAGAAACAAGCATTTTAGGCGTCCACTTGCCTCACAGGACATGAATAAAGAGCACTGAAACGAATACTTGGTGAAATAAGAGTGAACTGGTAGAGATGCTGAGAGACCATGTTAAAGCACCACTCAGGAGGAAAGCTACAGACTAACTGTGTTTCTCAGCCTTTTTACGTCCTATAATAGTTATAAAAAGCGTTCAGTAATGTGTGTCTCTCTCTCTCTCTCTCTCTCTCTCATACACACACACACACACACAGTAATGTCTCTCTCACACACACACAGTAATGTAACACACACAGTAATGTCACACACACACACACAGTAATGTCACACAAACACATATATATATACATATATAAATATTTACACACACAGCTGCTATAGGGTCTGTGTTCACACACCTGTGGCAAGAGGAGAGCAGAGGAGAGGAACAACACACTCACACACACTTGGATGTGTTTTCCTCCTCGTTGTGCGTCCTCCTCACGAAAACAAACGTCCATTTTCGTTCAGGGGTCTTCAGAAGGGGTCGTCAACCGTCATTTCGTCTTCCTCCATGAATATTCAGCGTTAGCCGCGTGGCTGAATCTCGCCCTCGCGCTTCTCCACGTGCTCGAGCCCCGCACGCGCATCGCGTCCCTGCTCTGACGTCACGAGGCTGCTGCCATGCACCTTCCAGCGGAGAGGAGGGAGAGAGGAGGCGTTCAGGCCAGCTGAGAGAGAGGACCTGACGGTCCAGGAGCTGGATTAACCCGCTGGTCTGATTTCTGGAGGGTCTCCCTCACCCCCAACCCAAACACGGTGGTTCTCAACAGTTGGGGGGGAGCCTTACAAATCCCATCAGTCAGGAGGAATCCAAAAATTTGACCATGCAGTCCAGTACTGCCGGTGTTCCTGGTTGTGTGGATCTTGTGGGACAGGAGAAGGAATTAAATCCTACCGTGCCACATCTCTGCCGTAGTCTGATTTGCTTCAGCAGCTTATATTAGAAATGTCTTTCACTTTCACTACTATTGCAGTGGCCCCCTGGAGATGAAGGCCAATGCACTACACTTGTGTGATAAATTGTAGGCACCTTCCAAATACCCACCAAATGAGCAAAACGGCAAAAATGTTTGCCAGAAATGGTCGCTATGAGGGGCTAAACAGGCAAATCACACACATAATGTGGTTTCAAGAACTTACAGCATGACTTCCAGAGAAGCGAGTGGCTCTAAACAGTGAATCTTTTTTTTTTTTTTTTTTACCCCAGAGTTCAACATGCCCCCCATACGAGAATGATTGCTTGTTGTAATTTACTAGTTTACTCCCTATTATCCTCTCAAGGCCATTGTACCCACTAGTATGAGCATAAATTGCATTAATTTCATTGAATTGCAATGATAATGTCATATTTAGATTTCTAACACCTCACTGAGTTACATAGATGCCCATGAACCCTTGTTGGGATTTGAATAAAATGTTGATGTATCATTGCATCGTGAATAAAAGTGAGATAAACAGACATTAGGGTGTGTCATGGGTGTACAATTGTCTCAGACTATGTACAGTATGGGGCCCAATAAAGACTGGGCACCCCTGTACCAAGGGCTTAAGTTCAATTGCTCCACACCCCCAACCCCACCCCAGTAATTACTGGTCCTCATCATCCTAAATAGACCTGTGGATGATTCCTTTACGTGCAAATATTAGTTGGTTCATATTTCCTTTTCTTGTAATTACATCTGCATCCAAAACCACATGCTACCATACTGAATATTATATCAAATAGAGTAAACCACTAAAAGAGATCAATTCACAGTACGTATTTTACAGTAGTATGCAATTTGGCCTATTTATTTTGAAGCTGTTTGAGGAGATGGAGAGCTAAAACCAACTTTAGCCTGTGCTTTCTAAAAATAAAGACATTCTGTAAATGATTTGTGGATGATTGGTCTAGCAGGTCTAGATTCCATTATGTATCTATTTTTCCTTTTATTTATTTGGCACAGGTATGGTGGAGAGCTTTTATGTGCTGGCACACTTTAAACGCCGCTCTGCCTTCTTGTAAATGCTTCACGTCAGCAAATCCCAGGTCATAAAGCTTTCAGAAACGCAATTAGACAAATGACCAGGAAGCCATTCATTAGGCTAGTGCTGAACAGATCAGAGCCATTTAAGGGGTCACTTAAGGACAACTCGCTACGCTGAAACAAGTCTGGCATGTAATAGCTTTATTGATTGTTGGCCCAGAGCAGACAGCTAAAGGTACAAGCTGTGATTTCACAGCAACTGTGTCCACATCCAGTATGCAGTAAATCATCTCTTTCCCAATAGCCCCATAGAAACTGTCCAAAACTGGAATAAAGTGGTTGTACATTGACATACATTAAATATATGCTTTTCCTTCTAATGTCACTGTAAAAATATTGCAGCAATTTACCATTAGAAAGCTAAGTAACCTTGACTGACTTCAAACTGAGTTTACTGAACTTCAAAAAACAAAGTACTGCTCTGTTAAAAGACTTTTAGAAGTGAGCTCAATTTTTAAATCAGCCAGGCTTATTTCCATACTTGAGTTAAACTGTTCTAAATTTTGAAGTTACATTTTTTCTTTACAATTGCGTAAAAGTTACCATTTCAGAGATATTGTCCCAAGCATCTTACTGCAGATTATTTTTATTATTATTATTATTTGAAATTAATACGTTTAATATTCTTTGCTACGGAAACGTTCCTTACGTGTTTAATATCCTCAGTGCAGATGCACGGATTGAGGAAGTTTTGCAAATCTAATGCAAATCCCATCAGTCAGGAGGAATCCAAAAATTTGACCATGCAGTCCAGGACTGCCAGTGTTCCTGGTTGTGTGGATCTTTTGGGAAAGGAGAAGGAGTTAAATCCTACCGTGCCACATCTCTGCTGTGGTCTGATTTGCTTCAGCAGCTTATATTAGAAATGTCTTTCACTTTCACTACTATTGCTGTGGTCCCCTGGAGATGAAGGCCAATGCACTACACTTGTGTGATAAATTGTAGGCACCTTCCAAATACCCACCAAATGAGCAAAACGGCAAAATGTTTGCCAGAAATGGTCACTATGAGGGGCTAAGCAGGCAAATTACATGTAATATGGTTTCAGGAATTTACAGCATGACTTCTAGAGAAGCGAGGTTGAATATGCCTGCACCACACACCCATACACACACACACACACTTTGCAATTGACCAACTTTCCTCCCCTATGAAAAGCTGGTGCTTTAAATACAGCTGTGTTGAAGCCTGTAATTGGATTATGGCACAGCCTCCATAGCTTGAGCTGTTTAATTTGTGTTTATGTTACTAGGATTTCTGGAATAACTCCAAAAACCGAGCAGTTTTGAGGGATTTAATCCGGCCCAGAAATCCAAATGTAAGTGGATAACAAAACAGCCATCAGCAGGACCTACCAACCAAAACGGCTTGGAGATGGAATGAAAGTGCCGGGATAGCAGGCAGCACTGACTTTCCATGGGTGAAGGAGAATCTTTAAAAAAGGTGAACACATGGTTCTACTATAGGGTGGAATAGTACATAAGACCAGGTTCCCCAACTAAGTAATTTAAATTAAAGGACCATCAGTTCATGGACCTCCTCATATTGTGCATAACATACTATCTACAAGTCAGCTGTTTTCTTTGTAGTGACTTCATCACCTAATGAAACAATGATCAACCTGCCCCTCTTCCACCCCAGTGGAAAACCTCAGCTAGTGCTGGAGACCCTCCCTAACCAACATGTTACGGAAGACAAATGAGTTGATTCACAGTTTAGATTGACTTAAATGCTCAACATAAGCAATCTGAAACCGATGGACTATATCTCTCCTCCCCACTTACTGTCTAGAAACCACTTCCTATTGGAAGTCATTGACCTGGCCTGTAGGTCATGTGCACATAAGCTCTGCATGATAGACAGCTACAACTGAACCAATAAATCAAATGCAGCTTCCGAGTTGGCTAAAAGGCAAATCACACAAACTGAATAACTTAAATATCTTCCGACATAAGTCTCAAAAGTACGGCTTTTACAAACTGAACAATGCAAAAGGATCCTAACGGAGACTTGAAGCCTATAGCTGAATTCCAAATTAATGTCTTGGCCAGTTAATGCAGCATTTGGATCCTGAAGCACTTATTTAACTACTGATGTAGTGTTATATAGGGAGTAGGGAGCCATTGAAAATTCAGCCACGGATCAGGCATAGGCAGTGGTCTTCCAACCTCATTCAATCAGTGCCAATGCAAGATCCTGATGCATTTTTGCATATTGTCACAGCACCTTGCCAAAAGCAAACTACACATTTAGCGTATATGCAAAAGGTGACCTGTACCAAGTATCTAGCCTAGACATACAATGGTGGTGGTCCCTGACCTCAAAAGGCGGTCTAGTATCCCACCTGATGCAAAGCAGAATAAAAGACTATTCGAGGCAAAAATTGTCAAACACGATTTATAAAGAAACGCATTTATGCTTCAAATCAATACAGTATCTTCAATACATCTGAGCAAATATGTACAAAATTTACAAAAAAAACAAAACATTAAGTTAAGACCAACAGTGAACAGACTGCTGACCATTGCAATACTAAAAATTAAATACAAATAAATCTGGAGCCTTAGTCGCTTCAGACCGAGGTGCAATAGTATAAACCAGAGTCAGACTGCAACAGGCCGCGCCCAGGGGGTCCATTCACTGCTCGGTGCGTCCAGAGCATCCATTGCAACCAGTTTTTTTTTTTTTTTTTCCCCCCCAAAGAGGCTTTAAAACCCAGCAGGAGTCCTTGTTGCAGGAGAGCTGCGGCTCAGGAGCTGCTGAGCTGTTCCAGTCTCTGTTTTAAGTGTTCACACCTCCTCCTGAGCTGCTCTTTGACGGACAGGAGCCTGCGCTCCTCGGCCTGCACGCTGGAGATGAACTCCGTGGCCTTTTTCAGGATCACCACTTTGGCGGCTCTCTCGTTGTTCGCCACGTCCGGGATCTCGTCCCGCAGCGCGAAGAAGCTCAGCTTCAGCTCGTTCCTCCTCTGCCGCTCCAGCACGTTGTGAGTCCGCCGCTTGTCGTTGTCCTCCGAGTCGGACGCCTTGTGTCCGGACGTCCGGAGCGCCCTGGCGCCCTCGAAGCGCAGCCTCTTCACGGCCGGCTGCTCGGACCCCCGGCCCGGCTGGGCCGCGTAGTTGTGCTGCTGGATGTTGACGTGACAGCGCTTCAGAACCACGGGGTCGGACTTCTTCACACACTTCCTCTTCTCCACGGTCACCACGTCGATCTCCTCCTCATCCTCATCATCATCGTCGTCGTCGTCATCATCATCTATGAGGCAAAACACACACACTTGTCAAATCTGGAGACACGTGGGACCCACCCACTTCAGTACTTCACAGCTCCATTCCTCAGTTACTCTAACCTTAACACTCAACAGACCCCCCATACACATCCCCACACCTTCCCTAATACTGCGACCCCCCCACCAAATAAACCCCACAAATGGTGCTCGTCTCCTCTACACCTTTAAACACCTCCACTCCAGCCTTCGAAATACTGTTTCCCTCTCTTAAACCCTACAAGTATGCTCCCCCTTCCTCGTGTAAGTGAATAAAGCTGTGCCCCCCAACTCCAAGCCTTTCAATCTAGAGATAAAGGCACATGAAGGGTTTCCCACCCTCTTTAAACATGAAGGGGTTAAAGGAGTTTAACTCCTTACGCAGCTGACCAGAAGAGCGCTTTCGTGATTAAACTACCTCCAAAACACAAAAAGCAAGTGGTGAGTATTAAAAAAAACAAAACAAAACAATAAAAAGCCTCACAAATCTATTAAAATGTTGCTAAAGCTGTTGTTGCGGTTCGGGTTAGTTTGGTATGGCGGCCCGACTCACCGGAGTCACTGTCGCTGCTGCTGCCGCTGTTGGGCGGCGTGTCCAGGGGCAGAGCCGGCGAAGGCGCCCGGGCCAGCTTTGAACAGTCACTCAGAGGGTAAGGGAAGACCACAGACGGGTCTATACAGTCCGTAGCGGAGGCGTGAATGTCCTGCAGGTAGCCCGGGCTGGAGCTCAGGCGCCCCGGGCTGCCGTCTCCGACCGAGCCGCTCCTGGAAGCGTCCCTCCGGGCAGCCTGCAGCGAGGCGAGCCGCTCCGACACCGCCTTCTCCAGCTTGGCCGCGGCGGAGAAGCCGCTCCACATGCAGTCCTGGATGATGATGGACTTGAGGAAAGACTGCGAATAGTCCGCGTCGCAGATGAAGCTGTGGTTCACCACATCGTCCCCGAGGAACTCCGTGACCATCTCCAGCTGGTCGGCCGTGGAGGGGAACGGGCTGCCGAGGGACGGCCGCCGGCTCGGGGACAGGGGCGGGGTGGGCAGCAGCTCGAACTTCTTCCAGATGTCCTCGCTGGGGGCCGGCGGCTGCGGCTGGCCCTGCTGCTGGCTGTAAAAGTCCTCGTCCTCGTTGTCGAAGTAGAAGTAGGGCTGGTAGGAGTCGTAGTCGTAGTCGTAGTTCTTACTACTTGCCATGCCTGAACTCATCGGCATGCTGACTGCCTGCTGGGAGAGAAGGAAAAAGAGAAATGATCAGAACAGTTTCATCCCTCCATCTCTGAGATGACTGCGGCTCCACCAGTCGCCGTCTGGGTACTCACTCTCCAGTCAAGTGGGAGCCCACTGATCATTAAAAGTGAAGTGAGGTTTAAATAAAGATGCAATGCCTCTAATCTCTAGAGTTCACTCACTGAGACCCAAACTCTTCATAAATTCAGACAGCACTCAATGTGAGACTCTAAACTCAGCAGAAATTCAGACATCATGACTCGATGTGTAGACTTCATATACCAACCTGGAGAAATGTCTCTAACAGCTCCAGTGTCCAATGTGCAGGAAAAAAAAAAGATCCCAATCACGTAGGAAAACAGAAGGAGCGATGAAGCTCAAGAAGTGGAGATAGTAAATGAAAGTAATCCGAGTGTAGGAGTTTGTCACACCGGTGTGTGTTTGATTTATTTATTTATTTATTTATTTTTGGAGACTCCTCCTGCCGCCCGGTCCGTCCGGAGCGTGTCCGTGATTTCATGACTGCAGATCCTCCGACAGCGCTTTAATACTACGGACTTCCACCGGCTTTACTCGAGGTATCCCTGCGCCAGCCACTGCGCCGTTTCCCGCCAAATAGTCGTGGCGTAGTAAAGCCAAGCGAGCCCACGCGTGGCCACTTTGTGCCCCAGACGTCGCGAAACGACACGGAAAACGACATCAGACAAAGTCTTTGATTTTTATGCTTAGTCATATTTAATAAAACTGTTTTATAAAGGGAACTATATTATCTCGCGCAGTTATGCGTTCGTGATGAGCCGGCCGGGGGGGCGGGGCCACGGTGACAGCGTTACTATCACTACTGTCGCAGCAAAACACGGGTCAGTTTACTGTTATTGACGGACATTTCCCGAAACACTCAAGTGGTGCAGAATATTTACACGGTTTAAACTCAAACAAACCTCCCTGAAGCACATTTGTCGCAATTGTGGTGACGCTACGTGAAGATAAGTCCTGTAACAACAAACATGATCTTCTTAACAGTCCCCATCGTCGCATTTTACGAGCATGACTTGAGATAAACTATCTAGTATGACATTAGAGTGAGATTAGAAGAAAAGCAGCCATGTATCACTACAGCACCATCCCGTCATCAGGGGACAGCAGTCGAGGAGCTGACACCCAGCCATCAGCTGTTCAAACAGTGGTGAGGTTCTCCCTCTAGTGGCCATATGAGGGAACACCAGGACTGGTCCTTGAAGCAGAGCGCAACAATGGTGAGCTGGGAGTGAACACTCGTGTTTGTCACGACCAGTAGTTCCCCAAATGCACATACACTGTATGGACAAAGGTCTTGGGTCGCCCGATCATTCCACCAACAGGGACTTTAATGACATTGCATTTAAATGCATAGACTTTAATATGGAGTTGGTCCACCTTTGCAGCTATAACAGCTTCCACTCTTCTTGGAAGGCTTTCCACAAGA
>JBBPCZ010000012.1:17874887-17887235 GCA_037974445.1 Brycinus macrolepidotus | reverse complement strand
CACACACACACACACACACACACACACACACACACACACACACACACACACACACACACACACACACACACAACAGAACTCAGATAAACCGGGCCACCAGCCACAGGTAATTACACTAGCCATCAAACAGGATCTTCTAGATTTAATACTGAAGAGTAATCTCGACCTGCTACACAATGGCCTTATGGACACTCAGTGCCATCTGGAAACGACACCAAACTCCCAGTGTGGACCGAGTTCCACCCTCACTGGGAGGCCAACAGTCTTCCAGATCTGAACAGGCTTTGAAGACTGGCCTTGCAAGCAGAGCATCCGCCCACACAGGCAAGCGCACATTTACACTCACACACACACTTTCTCCCCAAACGCAAATGCACATACACTCTCCATCTGTCCTCCGAAGCCAAGCCAGATCTCACAGATCTCGCTAGTGGAGTGGATAGATGGCAGCGTGTGAATTCAGTCTGTTTGATGGGAGATGTTGCTCACCATGGCGTCCAGCAGGGGAAACGCAGCCAGGTAGAGAAACGCCTTCCTGGTCTTACTGCCCACCGACTCGTCCACATGGTGCAGCTTGTTGATGATGTAGTAGCCCAGGTCTGTGTAGGCTGAGAGAGGGGGGGAAGCAGTAACGTTACATTTAGGGGTGTGAATATGCACCAAAGTTACAAAGTGTCTCTGAATGTGGCAATACAACTGCACTGAATGATTAATCACAATAATATTCCATAAATCACACTCATATTTGTTTTTCTGGAAAATAAAAAAGCTCAGTTATATTATTAACCCACCACTGTATAAACACGGTGCATTGTACCTAAACAATAATGCATAAGCGTTTTTGATTTCCAATACCCATTCCTGTATTATAAAGTTGAGTATCAGCCAAGCTGATATTTCCTCTTTAAAGACTACTACACTTTCAAATAGGAACTGCACAATATGTCCTTCTGTTTATTTTCATGGCATCTGATACATTGGAAAAAAAACAATTGTGCCACATTTAGCATTAAAACACATGTACTAGAGTACAAATAATTTTAAATGAAAATTTCGATTAGTACACAACCCTAAATCCAATGAAACTACACTCTTTATAATGAAACACAGTCGGTCAGTGTTATTTAAGTCTGACAGTTTTGACCATAATATGCTCTAAAAAGCAGAGCGTGACAATTTATCATAATAGCAGCAACTATACTCATATTGCCCAGCTCTCCTTTCAAATGGGCTATTTTTAGTTGAAGCACTAAGATTATGATGAGCATCTAAAAGTAGGTTATTGTGCTCAAATTCCTCAAATACTCTCCTTTCCCTTACAGCTAACATGACATTACACAATAAGAGTGTGCTATTTACGGGACTTTACAGGACTGGATTGTATTCATTCTTCATCAAATCCAGCATTTGCTACAGATACTGGCTTGATATCGATACCTGGTATCAGACCAGTGTCACGTCTATTAATTTTATCTTTTAATTGTTATCATTTTTATTGCATAATTTGGAAATATCATCCGCCTTCAATGCCGTCTCAAAAGTTCATGACAATCAGATCATTAGAAATGATTAAAAATTAAAAAAATGTAAACTTGTTATATCACAAGTTAGGAACGTTTTTCCTTCTCCCACAAAGTGACTTAAAGAGGTTCTTTTGGAGATCTTAAGTTCTGAGTTACAACAGTGACTATGCATTTGAACTTACTGCTTTATTAAAGTCTTTAGAGCTGCTGACGGTACCTGCAGTATATGACTTAGCGCAGCTGTGTCTAGCCATCATTCTCCACTATGTCATTACTGCTGCTGCGGTATAGCACAGCATGGGTGGTCAGAGACTCTCTACCACACACAATAGGGTGAAAACGACCTTGGGTAGATGCGGTCAGGATGTGGACGTCGAGAGGAAGGCGCGGGGCCAGCTAACAACAATGTAGGCTTTCAGCCTATCATCAGCCACATCTCATTTTAAGAGACAGTTGCTATCTTCAGTCTCATTAAAACTCGGCCTATTTTTGACCTCGGCCACAACAACTTTCCGTAATTTGGTAAATAAGGAAGGGACCAGTCCCAGTTTTGTTGCACCAAAGTAGGAGGACAGTGGCATTTTACGCAAACTGCTCAGGGGCTGTTTAATGACAGTGTGCCGATGACGCCATTTCTCCATGTCCATGTCTATTTACGTGAAAGTGACAACAGCTTGGCAGGAACCCATCCATGCAAGAGGAACATAGCGAGCATGTGTACAGCAACCTGGAACAAACCGCCTAGTGTCAACACAGCGGATGGAAGCATAAACCAAACACAGTGTTCCTGTGGAGCCATTATCACTAGAGTTTGTGTACAGAGGAAAATTACAACCCAGAGCACATCTGGCACAACTGTTGGTCAAGGCACATAAAGTACATAGGGAGTCAAATTTGCACCCCATTACTGATTACCGGATGGGGAGATGTTATTTATACTATTATTTGTTTATTTATAGAATATTTAAATGAAGTGCAATTAAAAAGTGAAGCAAATCGGATGTGATGCAGAGCTGCAAATATGGTCGCAACAAGCATCTTAAGAGAAATGACAGTATCTAAGAACGAATGGAAATATTTCACACAAAAAAGAGGACAGGAGGCTTTGGGCAATTCTATAGGCCAACTGGTATTATTGGAATCTTTGTCTGTCAAAAAATGTAATTATTAATTGTGATTAATTGCATTATTTTGTGTAGTTAATTGAGATTAATCACGTTTTATCACATTATCCACAAATTTGACCCTAAAGAAAGTAACTGTGTGAATGCAGAGAAGTCAGGGGACTGATAGAAGGAAACCTTACTAATGACCTCACAAAAAAATCTGAAGTATGCAAAACATCTAGATAAGCCTACGACCAAGAGCTACGACCAGTGTGAAGTAAAAATGGAATTCTTTGGCCAGAGTCACCAAAGATTTGGAGAAAAAAGGAGCAGCACTGAAATGAAGCTTTGGGACTGGTCCTCACAGACCCCTGACCTGAACACAACCGAAAATCTGTAGGTAGATTCTAAACATGTTTTGCAGACAAGACGACACAAGAACATTGCTGGTCTAGAAATGTTCTGCAAGGAAGAGTGGAATCTGTAATATTTGCTAAAGTGGGTGGTGTTACTAAGTACTGACTTTCTATGTTTTTCTATGTATTTTTTTCAGTTGTTTAAGTTAAAATGTGTAATTTGGCCAGAGGTGCCCAAATTTGTGCATACAACTGTATACAGTCAATGGTTCCTCAGTGAGCAACTGTCCAGTGTCTCATCACACAATTAAAAGGTACGACTTTGAATGCCATTTAAAAGCTGAGGTTGAACAAGAGGGCTACATAGATTCTACTATAGAAACATACAGCACATACGCGGTTAAGCTTCAGTCTGTCACTACTTTGGATGGTTGGAGGGTCAAACTACAAAAACTGAATTAACAGCGTAAAAAATTTGATCACATTAATAATTTGACAGTGCTAGTTTAATCACCAAAACGCAAATATAAATATAAATCTCTAATAGCCAGTGGCCTGGTGGTTATGGAGTTGCCCCTGTGATCGTAAGGTTGTGGGTTTGAATCCCAGGACTACAAGTGGCACAACTGAGGTACCCTTGAGCAAAGAACTGTCCCCACACACTGCTCTCCAGGCACCATTGCTGGTTGCCCATCGCTTCACTCGGATGAATGGGTTAAATGCAGAGGACTCAGGTAATTTCCTCCGGGACCAATAAAGTATGTAAAATGAAAAAATAAAAATAAATAAACCCAACAGCTAGCTGTGCACAACAATGACAAAAAACAAACAAACCAGAGGGTTTATCATATAACAATATGAATACTATTCATTAAAAAAGGTCTGTCTGTTCCAACAGCCATGATGGTTTAAATGCCCATAAATCTTGTGGGGACGGGTGCGAGGTAGGAAGATGGGCGAAAGGTCAGAGAAAGAAAGAAATGAATGTTAAGACTGACCTATTAGAGTGTGGAAAATGATGGCTACAGTTCCAGCAGCAACCATGCAAAGCACTGCCTTGCTCCGGTCACGCCTGCTGTTGACAAACACCAGTCCCACATTCTTGAAGTCACTCATAGGTCCGGTGAAAAACTTCATCAGGGAATAGGCCAGGCCATAACTGGCCAGCATCTCCACTGCATCCTCTTTGACAGTTGCGATCCCTCTGTTCAAAGCCTGTGAAGAAGAGGAGAAAGGATACAAACCCATTAATTCCACCATTTGGATATTCATCCATTTTATTTACTTAAATTCTTGCCACCACATTCATTCTGGACAGGGGCTCTATTCTGCGGAATAACTACGCATTGAAGGGTTAAAATCACATAAACATCATTCCGTGATGCTTTCAGCCACACAAAGGGAGTTTTGTGCCCATTACCCGGGTATCAATTAACATGAAACGTCATTCATGGCATAGTATAAGACCCTAATCCTTAGATTAATATTGACCCCACAGAACACCGAAGGTTCCTGAAGTCTTTTTGCTTTCTTTCACAGCTGCACTCACAGCACACACAGGAAACAGGACGCAAGGCTCCAAAAGCCAAAAAATAAATAAAAATTATAACCTGTTCCTTGAACCACCATTTTTAAAAACTTTTTAAATATTACAATTACATACAAAATATATGTTTAATGTATGGTATTGTTAAGCATAAAATAATAGCTTTAGGACTTCATGTTTGTGTACCTTTCCCAAAGTGGACCACCTGAGAACTTTAATTAGCATCAACATAGCTGGTGTCAAACCCCACAGTGGGACGTCTGCCTCGCTTTAAGGAGTGTTGCACAGCCAGTGTGTGATTTTAAGGTGGCACTCAAATCACATATTGTGACTGACAGAAGAAAACCTAGTACCTCCAGAAAAGGGCATCTTAATTCACATTATTTTGCACAATTAATCCTGTTTAATTACATTTGCCTTAATTGCTCAAATTGGACCCTAAAGAAGTTTTTTTTATTGAAAACTAGGGCATTTTCTTGTGGCTATATGAGAGGACAAAATAATGTATCATTTTTAATAATTCAGTAGCACTGAATACAGTTTTCAGAACCCAACAGTATCTGGATGTTCCAACAAATTTCCTTTCAAGAGACACTTGGAAGATGCGGTCCAAACCCCCCCAGCACCGCTGGAGACTGGGAAGGCCAAGACATCCTTCTCAAAACCTTTTGCTTTTCTTTGGACTGGATATAATTTTGGCACGATTTTGAAGAACGCCTAAGCGTTATCATTGTCCTGTTGAGGAATTAAATGCTGTCCAGTGAACCAGAGGGAACTGTGTGATGATCATCAGTGGATGTCAATGCACCTTTGTGGCTAAACAATGTGTTACTACAGACTGTAAAATACTGAAAACCAGTCAGTTACATTTGTTAATTATGTCTTCTTATGTTTTCTTATAATACAATTTTGAAATAACAGTGTATAATTTATTATTATTTTTTTTTAATCTGAGGGTGGGCCCAACCTTCTGGCCTGTTGTGTCATTTGGCCTCATTAATCATGAAATAAAAATGTACAAAAACACAAAGGTCAGTTTAAAATGGATTAAAAAAAGAAAACCATTACGGTGTTATTCGACAAACAGTGCTGTAACATCTGTTCCTGTCAAATGTGTTCAAAGATGAAATGGAAAATGTTCAAATGTCTCAGCTGGTGGAAAATGCTGATGCGTTATGACAGACATAGCCCCGCTGTCTGGAGACCTCTCGCCTTCCTCAACACCACTCTCTGTAATTAGACTTCTTAGATCACGTCATTTTCCACTTCTGCATTATATAGTACTTTTTGGCTAAGAGTGTACCACTGACTTATCTTTATACAACCACAGCTTTATTTGGTCTTCAGAGGATCTTTCATTTCTTTCTTTATCTTTAATTGTCCTTATATACAGACAGAGATGCAGTCCAGTTCTGCTTTCTAACGTCTGCTGGGCGATAAAGTGACCTTGCTGGCGAGAAATGAGATTCCACAAAGGCCTTGTTACCGTGACCTTCCTGTGTCCTTGCACGGCACCACTCTAACCCCCAAGACATTCAGGGGTACAGACCTCCATAACAACCTTCTACTCGCACTGAAACACAAAGTAAACAAGTCTCTTTCTCAAAACTGAGAACGTATACAAGACGACAAGAATACTGCTGTGCAGACAAAACAAAATGAGCAGGAAGGACCTTTGACCACATGTTACACATTCTAAGCAATAATCCAATGACATGGGGGAGGATATAAAGTTAAATGGAGGTGTGCATGTACACTACAGGTCACAAGTTTGGGCCAATCCTTGATTTAAATACTTAAAACAAATATAAATGAACGATTTTGAAGTGTAATGTATACATTATAAGTGCAATTTTATGGATGTGAAAGCTTATGTACAAGTTTAATCAAAATAACCACCCCTTGCAGGAGATTCGCCGCATCCTTCCCATCAATTTTTGGAAATAACTTATGTCCAAACCCTCCCAGCACCTTTTCAAGCATAAACAGTTCTGTCTCATTTGCTGGACGCTCATTTTGAACATGTCCGTCCAACTCGTCCCATGCAGCTCAGTGGGAGAAAGATCCGGAGACTGGGGAGGCCAAGGCATGATTCTCAAAACTTTTGGCTTTTCTTTGGACTGGATATAACTGGTTATAACTGGTTGAGATCATTATCCTGTTGAAAAATGAGATTTTGTCCAATGATACGTAAACCAGAAGGAATTGTGTGATGTTGAAGGACTGAGTGATGAATTTTCTTTTTTCATGATCCAACCCAAAGTGAATGTCAATGCATTAAAGATAGACCTGATATGTCTCTTCAAAACCAATAGTTTGAGCCTTTGTGACTAAATAATGCGTCACTACAGACTGTAAAATATTGAAAACCAGTCCGTTTGTTTTAAGCATTTCTAATGTTTTCTAGTAATAAAATTTTGAAAAAGCAGTGTATTGTTTATTCTTTAAAAACCGGCCAAACTTCTGGCCTGTAGTGTGCATGTGTTTGTGTGGCAATGCTAAAATCACCACACATTTCAGAATCCTCCGTTTCAGGGCCTTCAATGGGAAACAAAACAACACAACTAGGGCTGCAATAAATATTCAATAATAATTTGATAATAAGCAAAAAAATTAATAAAATATTTAAAAACAGAAATGCCACCTGAATAACCAACATGTTCACCACTTTTTTGAAACCTCACACTTCTGTGAAGAAACAAATGTTTGTTTAAATGCTAGTTTGTCACCAACAGCACGCACATTCAAGCTTAGCATGCCAGAATCCCTGAATGGTTTGTAAGAATCCATTTCAAACCAGCTCATCATTTTTAACTTCAGGAACAGTGGAAATAAGTTCCCAACTCCTCCCAACTTATAGCTAGATATTGCGTTCACAATATTTGTGTTTATTTTTGAGTATAAGTTAGAGCTGCCTGATGAGTGCAGCTCTCACTTATACTCAAAAATCTTGTGTTTGGTGTTACTAGGTTGGAAAATTAACCTTAGTACTTAATATGTGCTTATATAACTAATGCATAATAATACTGACATAATATTGCTTATAATTAAGTAATTAAGTATTTCTTCTCCTCCTCCTTCTTATCATTATTATTATTAAAAATGTAATAAGAATGACAAAATAAGAATTGCAAAATATTACTTTATCATCTATAATCATTACTTTATTAATTATCTATGTATTAAAGTAAAACATGTCTTAAGCTTTTCTTATTCTTATATTCAAATTTAAGGCTAACATCAGTAGTAAGCATGACATTCCTATACAGTAAAGTATTGCGCTTTTCTGAGCAAGACATAGTTGCGAGACTGAAAAAAAGATTTACGCTGCAGAAGGCAACCTCTATAAAAATGTGTCATATTTTCTAAAACTATCACTATGTCCTGACAGTAGTACATCAGACAGATAATCAAGAGCTCCTAATGCCATTTGCATGAATCCACCAGGGCCGAATGAAAAGAGCCAATGCTCTGAACAAAGAGAAAGACGAGTAAACATAAGACCAAGGAAGAACGGCAAGCCAAAAAGAAAGAATAAGACTGAACCCAAAATAAAACAAGACTAAACATCGAGGCAGTTATTCGGAGGTGGAGGGAGCTACGGGACCTGTGCTGAGTCTACCACACTTCTGCTTGAACAGTGCAAGTTTAGTTCAGGTTTCATTCATGGATAAAAAATGTGGGAACCAAACTCGGTAGACCTGCGTGCACGACGGCCTCTTCTGCGGACAGGAGCTTTGGAGGCAGGGCTGGAGAGGGAGTGGGAGGGAGCTGAATGTTGTACTTGTTCAAATTGTTCAAGTCCATGCTCTTCTCAATCCCACCAACTGCAACTTTAATCCACAAGGTCTGGTTTAACAGACTCTTCTTCAATGAGGTTTTATAAAGCTTGCACAATTGGCTTCCTACTATGTAGCACTTACACAACAATAGAATATTTTGGTTTGTGTTTAACAGGAAAAATAAACATTTTCAGAACGTTCCTCCTGGGTAAAAACATGCTGTGTTTTCTGCTGCTGAATTTGAGGTACTGACCTTGACTTCTTGACCACAGGCTACAGGGTTGATTTGTTGACCAGTCTATGAAAGGTAGAACACACACGGACCAGCAACACAGCTGTGCCCGCACCAGCACGACACACACTACTCTGTCGGTATCATGTTCCTGCTGTACTGGGAATGGTCCACCACCCAAACAATATCTCATCAGTGCTGGTCCTTTGGTGATGGGCTATAGTCTGTAATTGCATACCTAACCAATGCACAGGTAAAGGCAGGAGCGCTAATCTGGTCAAGGGTTTGAATCCTACCTTCAGCACCACCACTGGGTTCCTGTGCAAGACCCTTAACCCCAAGTTGCTCCAGGGAGACTGTCCCCTGTAGTTAGGGAGTGGAAGTCGCTTTGGATAAAAGCGTCCGCTAAATGCCGTAAATGTAAATTAAGTGTCGATACACCCTCTTGTTTTATCCCCGTTTATAAAAGTGGATTCAATTTGGGAAATATAAAGGTAAGGAGAGTACTCAGACGACGCCATGATCACAAACAACACAAACACAAGAGGAACGGAAATGAGTGTCTGGAGTGCCGCTTCAATAATTCATCTAAAGGCCCAGCTCCTGCCACTCCTTATCTTCAGTGTTCTTCTGTTGCTCTGTCACACTTGCTCTCTCCCTCCCTTCCTCTCAGCGTGTTCTCATGAGCGCGTGTGTGCACGTGCTCCCTCTGGGACGCTACCAATTCATCTCCAGCGCCTTACAACAGTGTGCGGAGAGATAATGGATGTCTGTTAATGGGGCGGGCAGACTCCAGGGCCTCCACCACACGCTGCTCCTTCCCCACTTCTGTTCTGCTGCTCAGGAGCAAATCAGGATCTTGCTTTATTTGACTGACCCCTTCAGATGGTCTACAAGAGATTAGGTAATGAAACACATCTGGAAAATATTATAGCCGATACAGAATGCTTTTGTGGTTTATTTTCCAATTTTCCAATTACGTCCTAACAGAACTACTGTAATTTTTTAAATGCCGAAAAATTACACCAAAATAGTGGGGATCTGATTTCATTATTATTAACAATACAAATATTATGAAACTATTTACAGCTTTCTGGTGTGATTCTCTGTGTTATGTGTTAGTGATTCTCACAATTCACTTAGTATTTACGACTTCAGGAATAAAGTTCTTCCTTTGACATTTTAGAAGCTAAAGCCTGGTCAAGCCAGCTACTACTAAACTGTCAGTACATCAAACAGTGGAATAAAACAAATGACTGGTGTACGTACACAAACTTCATCACAAAAGTAGTTCATGAAATGATTGAGAACCCCTTGCTTTGTTTTATGCCAAGTTCTCATGCATCCATATTTTTTCTAGGGCAGTCACACTTACTTCATTAAAATGATTTACTTGATAAAAAATTCAATCAGTTAAAACCAATTATATATTTGCAGTTTGAATGATCATTACAGAATTTGCATGTTATTATAACAGAATGGGAGCTATGAGCATTTCTTTTGTGCACTGAAAAAGAGGAAACTGGGCACTAGCAGGACCTCACAAATGTGTGCATATTTGTAGTTAAAAATTCCATATATATGACATTAAATGAATTGATTGCTGTTATAAACTGCAGGCTTATGATTGCTTGATTAATCATGAAAATATTCCATTACTCAATACAAAATATAACTGATAATGTCAGCCCTCGTTTATTCATAACAATGTCATAAAGTCATACAAAATAAGGCCTGTTCCTAGTCATAACATGTTGCTACCCAGTCATAACATGTTACTCTATGTGTGTCCTCATGAAAGTGCTGTTTTCTTGTATTGCTCTCTTCCTTTTTCTGTTTTCGTTTGGAGTCTCTCGCGGGTGACTGCCATTACCAATTCAACATGCTCAATCTGTCAAAAACACGCTGACGAGGACTAACCAGAGTCAATGGTGCTGTACACACTGCATCACGTACACGTGGTGCTCAGCCATTGGTGCTCACCGGCCTGATGGTCTCCCACGGCAGACAGTCAGCAAGACTGTACCGCATTTGGGCTCTGGCTTTTGGCTGGGATCAGGATTATGACTTCAGGGTAGAAGAAGGTTTGATAACCATCATAAAAATAATACCAAAATTAAGCAGTTTTGAGAATAAGAATCGAAGTGTGGCCCTTGAAATGATATTCTCACAGTCTTACTATTACCAACGGGAAAATATAGAGAACATGGTGCAAAACAATTCAAATATGTCAGTGTAAATATACCATATGCCTGAGAAATGGAGCTCCAATTTAACTTCTTGCTCCTTTAGATTTATGATGACTATGAACCATTTATGGTGCATCTGTAGGTCTGCACATGCATAAAATATGTTCCCAGTTACCAGGGCCACGGAGCTAAAGTGGGTGGCATTCTCAGAAAGCGAATTCGTGATAGCCTCGGACAACCATCCCATCCTAATTTCACAACACGCCACTTTCCTTGTTTGCTGAAAAAGTAACCAAATTGTGGTCGCCCACATCTTTTTTGGTCAGTATGTTTAACTGCTCCCAGGAACAGTGCAATTACACAGCGAGTAGGTGGACAACGTCCAGCGAAGCATTTTGACAGTGTCTGATAAACACATCCCTCTAACTACCAACGGGTTACGGCGTCCGGTGCTGTGTGTCAGACAACTGCTAGTTAAAAATATTGTTTCGGAGATGATTCATTTCCCACTTCAAGCGTGCCTCTTGCCTTTCTGGACTAATAGCTGTTTTCTGTAAGCGGGCACAGATGGGGAGACTTGAATAAACCCAGTGATCTCTACTCACCTTTTGTTTGCAGGTCAGATTATACAGGGGAAATCATTCTGTAGCACAATGGTGCAACACATAAGGGGTCCATTCAAAAGCACATACATTATTGCATGGAAATCCTTCTACCTTGTAGAATAGCTTAAAAATGAACCATCACCAGGATTTATAATTTAACATTTTCCCTACTTGATTATACAGGCTTGATGTAAAAGACTGAAAACAGACACAAATCGGTATTATTAGACTTCTGACACCATCACGATGAAGAACAACAGATCACTAGACCTCTAGGTCCGGATTTAAGGTCACTGTATTGAGCCAGATGGGTGTGTGAGTCATTGCATTAGGCAAGGTGAGTATATTGGCTGTAAGGGGGTCTTTTAAAAGCTTAAAAAAGAACCATCACCAGGATTTATAATTCAACATTTTCCCCACTTTTCCTTAAACAGGCTTGGTGTAAAAGACTGAAAACAGACACAAATCAGTTCTGTATTATTCTACAATCAGAATTAGACTTCTGACATCATCAAGGTGAAGAACAAAAGATCACTAGACCTCTAGGTCCAGATTCTAGGTCACTAAATGGACATATTAGCTGTGTGTGTGTTTTAGGTCATTGCATTAGGTTAGGTGAGTATACTGGCTTTAAGAGGGTCTCTTAAAATAAACCAGATCTGGTGGTTAGGTGAGTATACTGGCTTTAAGAGGGTCTTTTAAAATAAGCCAGATCTGGTGGTTAGGTGAGTATACTGGCTTTAAGATGGTCTTTTAAAAGAAGCCAGATCTGGTGGTTAGGTGAGTATACTGGCTTTAAGAGGGTCTTTTAAAAGAAGCTAAATCTGGTGGTTAGGTGAGTATACTGGCTTTAAGAGGGTCTTTTAAAAGAAGCTAAATCTGGTGGTTAGGTGAGTATACTGGCTTTAAGAGGGTCTTTTAAAAGAAGCCAGATCTGGTGGTTAGGTGAGTATACTGGCTTTAAGAGGGTCTTTTAAAAGAAGCCAGATCTGGTAGGCCATTGGAGCCT
>JBBPCZ010000012.1:17858358-17873457 GCA_037974445.1 Brycinus macrolepidotus | reverse complement strand
TGCTGTGGACAACAGAGGCAGAGTAACGGGCCGTTACCTGAACTACCAACAGTAACGGGTATTTTTACCTAAACTGCGAACAGTAACGGGTATTTTTATCTAAACTACCAACAGTAATGGGCGTTTTTACCTAAACTACTAACAGTAACGGGTGTTTTTAACTGAACCACCAACAGTAACGTGTATTTTTATCTAAACTACTAACAGTAATGGGTGTTTTTAACTGAACCACCAACAGTAACGGGAATTTTTTTAATCTAAACTACCAACAGTAACGGGTATTTTTTTTATCTAAACTACCAACAGTAACGGGTATTTTTATCTAAACTACCAACAGTAATGGGTGTTTTTACCTGAACTACTAATAGTAACGGGTGTTTTTAGCTAAACTACTAACAGTAACGGGTTTTTTTAACTGAACTACCAACAGTAACGGGTATTTTTATCTAAACTACCAACAGTAACGGGTATTTCTTTATCTAAACTACCAACAGTAATGGGTATTTTTATCTAAACTACCAACAGTAATGGGTGTTTTTACCTGAACTACTAACAGTAACGGGTGTTTTTACCTAAACTACTAACAGTAACGGGGTTTTTTTCCTGAACTACCAACAGTAACGGGTATTTTTACCTAAACTACTAACAGTAATGGGTGTTTTTAACTGAACTACCAACAGTAACGGGTATTTTTATCTAAACTACCAACAGTAACAGGTGTTTTTACCTAAACTACTAACAGTAACGGGTGTTTTTACCTGAACCACTAACAGTAACGGGTGTTTTTACCTAAACTACTAACAGTAACAGGTATTTTTACCAATACTAACAGTAACGGGTTTTTTTTACCTAAACTACTAACAGTAACAGGTGTTTTTTACTGAAATTACTAACAGTAAGGAGTATTTTTACGAATACTACTAACAGTAACGGGTATTTTCAACTAAACCACTAACAGTAACGGGCGTTTTTACCTAAACTACTAAGACAATTATCATTTATTGCTGTCTACCTCTATTCTGCGTTTCTGCACACCTGATGACTCCGCTGCTCGAATACAGTATCTGTTATAATATGGTATTCGTTCAGTCGTCGACTGCACTAAATGTTGCCTTGTTCTGTTGTTTTGTTGCTCTTGTGTTTTTCTTGCACTTTCTCTCTCTCCTGCTCTCTTTGCATTCTGTATTTTGTCCAGTCTGTACATGTAGTCTTGTGTAGTCTAGTGGTGTTTTTGTTCTTGTGTTGCACCATGGTCCTGTGGGAACATTGTTTTATTTCACTGTGTACCGTGTATATGACTGAAATGACAATAAACCTACTTGACTTGACTAACAGTAAAACACATTTTTTACCAAAACTGCTGAAAGTAACAGGCCTTTTTTTTTTTTAACCCAAACTGATTATAGTAACAGGCATTTTTTTTTACCTAAACAACTAACAGTAACGGGCATTTTTACCTAAACTACTTACAGTAGCAGAATTTTTGACCTAAACTACCAACAGTAATGGGCACTTTTTTTGTAACAAAACTGCCAACAGTAAAAGGCAATTTTTTTATACTTAACTGCTACCTAAACCTCCACAGTGCCTGAACACAACATGCCAGATTTGGATCTTTGTCATACTGATGTCATGAGCTGTGACAGTCTAAACAGGTGATTATGATGTGTCTCGGTGTTCATTGCTTTGTGACATTGTTGCTCTGACTGCCTGAATAAACAGCCTATGAAATTTATAAACACATTGTTTAGCTTTCTTAATCTGTCTTCATCTGTGCTAAAATTAAGACTTTGATAGCGTCAATTGGAAATACGGCGTTTTGTGCATTTGAGAGCTTCATAGGTCGATCACAAGGACCTAAGGAGTGCAGTTTGTGTTTTGTTTTTTTTTTTGGGTTACTCACTTCTCTCTTTTGGGGTTTGCTACTTTGTTTTAGACCAAAATATTTCCAAAAAGAAAAGAATAGCACTTAATACACTCTAATCTCTATGCTGATGTATGCTGGCCATATTAAGAAGTTCCACAGGAGTTTTATTCATTTATTTATTTATAGTTGCTTTTAAATCTACAACTCCTCAAACACGGCTTAAGCTACTCTACTCACCTCTGATCAAGGAAAGGCCTGTGATTAGAGTGTGTGTAGAAGGTCTAGCCCTGTCCTTTAGTATATGTTCAATATATTTACATTTTCCAGTACCTGCTTTGGCATAAAGTATGCAAATATCTGACAGATTATGCAAATAATGCCCTTTGCACATTCAATCTGATATCAGTCATACACATCATGAATCTTGGGACCAGTTCCTCCACACATGTGTAGTTAATGGTGTCAGTGGTGAATTACTAGAAGAAACATTTTACTACAGATTTAGCCATAATCTGGGAAACTGGCGCATAAGGGATAATTATTTTTTTAAAAATAGCTCTTTCTTGGTCACCCGTACCTATTTTTAAAATCAACCCACCCACAACCACAGATAAAAAAAGCCTTCTGGCAAAACGTTGCACATTTACTTCACAAAAAGTGTTATTAGTTCCTGTTATATAAACAAAGTAAGTAAAATAAGAGTAAATTAACCATAGCACAGTTGGTAGGATACATTCACTAGCTCAGCTCATGAAGGCCTGCTTAAATTTGTAAAAACACAAAACTGAGCCTGCATTAGTTAATAAGTGAAAATAAGCACAACAGGACTTTGTTCACCATCACTTCAATCACGATCATTATCATTAGAATGAGTTGTGAGTAGACCTAGTCTGATTTTGCTCAAAATGATCAAAGAATCCACGCAAAATTCATCTAGACAGAGGGCTTTTAATATAATGCAGATTTTTTTCCCCCCCAAACTGGCATTTGCTCAAAACGACAAACAGAAACATGGAATTAAATTTAGTTGTAAACAAAAAAGTGCCCTTATGAAATATGATTTTTATAATTCTTTTGACCTCAGGAGGGTCACTCTAGAGGCCACAAATGCTCTGTGCAAGAGTAAACAGAAGTTTTATTTGTGTTTTCATCTGGACTTGAGGTTTAGTTTTGGTTCTTGATTGTATTCTTAAAGCTCACCTTATCTTAGCCCTCCTTTAAACATACACAAACACACACACATGCACACACATACACCTTCCAATGGTCAGGACCTGCTATGACACACACGTGATAGGAAGGCTGCAGAATCATAATGCTGTTAAGTTTAGCAATGCTTTACAGAGAGAACTCAGTAATGCTTCTCAAATCATGTATGTAATCAATAGAATCGATTCTGCCGCTTGGTCCTCAATAGGGCTGGGGATCAAAGTTCAGTACCTTTGGAATTACTTCAATAGTGCAGAGTACTGAAACCTTCCCTGTGATTCAGTAACACATTTCAATACCTAAGTAGTCTCAGCCTATGAGCAAATAGACAAGCTTGTTCCAAATTCTCAGATAAGTCTGCGATCCATGTAGATAGTAAAACTCCACAGCCACTTCTACTTTCAGTATAACACACGGTAGTGACACAAGTATTGAACATGATTGTCTTGTTAGAGGGTTAGTCGGCACCAAATCTTCAAATACAAACAATGTTTATGCCTGCAGTTTATATTTACTCCCCTGAGAGCACTAAATCAGTTGGAATTACATTCATAATCCCCGAAAAGTAACATTTGTAAAATTTATAAATTTGCAAATTCATAATTCCAAGTGCTTTGGCACTTTTAATTACCATGTACCAGCAGTCAGTGCCTTTAAATACACAAGCAAAGGCTTCAGAGGTTTGTCAGCATTATTTTTAGACTTGACAACTTAATTTCAATAATGCAAATTCCCATTTTCCTTCCATATATACTTGCAATATATTTAAATACATTTTCAAAAGATCTTATCATTTGTTTATGCAAAAACAAAGGACCCTGAATCGCGCACCAGCATTCCATTAGGATTGTGAGACGGTTGTGCAAGAAAGTGCTGCCAGCTGATATTGCAACTAAATAAACCAAGAAATCAGCAGATTGAAAACCGTAAAATACACAAAACATTAAAAAAAAAAAAACAATCACTAAGGCCAAATAGACAACATTAAACATCAAGCAGACCTTCTGGGGCAATCAGACGGCAGCTGCTGAGCTCCTGAGATCATCCATGATTGTATCTGGGTTTCTCTACAGATGTCTACCGTGTTTCTCTTGGGCCTGACCGCCTGAGGGTAAATTCCATTTAGGCCTGCCTGACAAATCAAATTTGGAGGACGGCTGTTTGACTTGTTTGGGCACAGGTACATTATAGTGTCTGTCATCTTCTGTGACCAGGCTAAGGCAGGGCCAGTCTTTTCTGTGGTCATCAGGGTAGTACGTGATGAACTCCTCAGTGTCAGTCTTGTAGAGGCGATAGACCTGAATTGTGTGCTGTAGAGAGTATCCAAGCAGAAACATCTCCACCTGCATCAGACAGAAAAGGACACTCAGCGTTTCATCATCTTCACTCAACACGACACATTGGTATCTAGATATTAAACACAGGCGATACAAATGTTCATTCGAAATGCTTCAGCACTTCTGCATTCATTGGATTCTTAGAAAAAGAACTTTTTTCTCTAAGGTCTTTTAATAAATGTTAGTGTTTGTGGAAACTTTGTACACACATTCTATGAGTCAGTAGTGTCCCGTGCTTGCTTTTACACCGCTGTGTGCTGGAGCAGCAGCATCAACAAAAAAGACAATAACAGCCTCAACAAGATCATCAGGGAGGCTGGCTCAGTCTTCAGGCTCAGACCGGACCCAGTGGGGAGGGTGGCTGAGAGAAGAATGCTGGCCAAGCTCTAGCTCATCATAAGCAAAACACTTACTCCCTCCATGCAGTAATCAGTGCACAGCAGAGCAGGCTGCTCCCGCCTCGGTTCCTTGTTTCCTTCCTGTAGCTATCAGACTGTATGAGACTGTTTGTCATCTGCACTGATTCCTGTACTTTCTCTGGCCTTTGCTGTACGAGGTTATTGTTGTCACTTAGGATTATCACTTGCACTAATAACCCTTATGCCTATCCATTTTAACGATATATGTACATCTACTTCATAAGTTCTCTTATCCACTTGTCCCTTTACCTTGCATATTTGCAGATTGTTTATATATCATCTGCACATCAGTGTACAAGGTATTTCATAATTATTGCATATTATTGCATATATTCCATAATTACTGGCAGCCTTGGTATAGACTGGGGGAAAAAGGTCATAAAAATGTCTTTTTTGTGGGTCAATAAGCTCAATCTCAGTAGGTGTACATGACAATATTCATAGTGATAAATTATATCACAATATTCCACAATATGAGAAACTCACCAGCGGATATTGTCGGTACTAAATAATTACTGACCAACTGTCTGTTTCATTACAAAGAGAGCATAAGTAGTCCTGTTTATTTGATTTAGTGGAGTGTGTGTACATATATGGAACTGAACATATACTTTTGATAGTATTTTTAAATGTAGCACCACCAGTCTTTTTTGTCCAGTTCAACTCATCAAAAAATATTTTTGCCATGTTGCCCACCCCCAGTTAAGAAGACCAGTAAGTATGGAGCTGACAGTATCAGTATATATGTACATCTGGTATAGCTGGCACATTATGGCACAGTCTAAATATATGCACAATTAAATTGCATTGTATATATTGTTTATAGTTACAGAAAAATATATAATGTATCTGTACACTTAATTATTTTAATTTTCCTGTTTATATTTTACTTACACTGTCTTTGTTGTATGTTACGATGCTCCGAGGTCTGCACAGCCTGAAGCTGACCCGTACCCGCGGCTTAAAGACCTGACCTGACCTGACCCAGCACGAACAGTACTGCTAAATATGAAACCCAAACCTGACTGCATGCTCTAGCAGAGACGGATTATCACAGACGTGGTTTTACAGAGCTTTACTCTAAATACTCTGAAAATGTCCTGCTGTGATAATCTGGTCTTTTACACATCTGTAACAATACACTCAGTACACAGTATTTATCATCAGTGTATTCTTCTGGTAAATGTTAGCCTTGGTGTGCTAAAGTTTCTCTTGCCACTGCTATAACTTGCACAAAAGCTTCTTATACTTCTGGTGTACAGGAGGAAACATCTGCTGTGACCTTTTCCACTGACCCAACACTCCCCTTTCATCATTCATGGTGTCACTGAGGGCCACATTCACCCACTCCTCAAACTCTGGGGCTTTTCCAAAAGCAGCTAACATACTGAGAAAGAAAAAAAAAGATCCAGTAGTGCCACATTCAAAAAATGCTATGAAAGACAATTAGTACAAATGATTTTTATTCTGTGTTTCACACACTGCACTGGACTGCTCTATTGCATCGTGCGGCACTAAATCAAATAAACAGGACTAACTACGCCCTCTTTACAAAGAAACATGCAGTTGGTCAATGATCTTGAATTGCTGATATTACAATATGCTCAGAAAAGCATACTGAGACATACTGTGATGTAATTTATTACAATAATGGTCCTCATATTTCCCAGCCATAATATAATGTTGTTTCAAAGATATTATGCCATAATATTTCTATCTTATAAACAGAGAGGAGAGCTGGTCTGTCCTGAAAAACATAAAGCTTGGAGATTTCGTACAATTCAAAGCTTTACTGGGAAATATCATTCTGCTGGTACAGCTCTCTGCTGTAATTAAGTGTAGATGGAGTTCTGACCTGTTCCAGTCCTCCACTGAAGCCCACATGACTGAGGTGATTGGTGAAGAAGGTCCTGGGACATTTGGAAGTGTCTCGGGCGAAGAGGAGCCAGCAGAACTCAGGGACGTGCAAGGCCTTGTCCATATCTGAGTGAAGTGTAACAGCTGTTCTCAGCATCAGGAACTTCAGGGCCTCCAGCAGCTCATACTCCTCACTTTGACCCACAAACACCTGCTGGCAAACACGCTCTCTCTCCACCGGACTCGCACACTGCACAGCCTCCTGCCACTGAGGAAGAGATGGGAGGAATATCAGTCTACCTCAGAGTGACTATCTGGAAGTGTTAAAGGAGAAGTTTCCTTTTTCTCTCAGAAATAACGTCAATTTCTTCTCAAGCACTGCCATTGTTAAAAAAAACACCTGCGGCTAAATAAAAGCAATGCAGTAAATCTCCCAGATCTACAACAATTTACCAGTTCACTTTTATGAGCGCTCGAAAACACAAAAGCATATTCTAATTGTTTATTCATTATTCCTCAATCATAGCCCATGGAAATTCTGTAGAATGTAATCAATACTTTTGTCCTTTTTGTAGAAAAACATTATAGCATTATTTATCAACGGTGTGTGTATATATCATTTATCATTTGAACATTTTTATTGACATAGCGAATGGAAAAAAAGACAGACTGTGGTAAGTAATTTGTAAAGAATATTTCTAGGAAAAAACACCAATAACTCTTAAATTGTAAGGGTTAAAGGTTATAATGGATGCACTGGAATGTGCATTTATCTTCTGTTACCCAAATTGTTAGATAAAAATTTAAACTAAATATGTTAGCGATCAACCTAATCTGAACTGAATGTTTTTGCAATAAAATCTCACACAACGTTTTATAAAAAGTACCGTCACAAAAGCTCCAAATCACACTCAAATGCCTTTTGGGAATATCGCACAGAATATTTGTTTAGTTAGGCAACTGACTATGGCTGCATCAAACATCCTACATTAAAATATTTGAAAATGGAAAATGCATGACCGACAAGTTCACCCCTTTATGAAACCACACACTTCTGTAGGATAACAAACATTTGTTTATCAAGCTAAATACTATTTTTCAGCATGCAGCCTGCTGAGTCACTGAGTTTAACTCATGGTCCGGTATTAAGTGTTTCTGGAAGCTGAAACCTTGATCACTCCCTAGTTCACTTACAAAAGCTGACCAAAAATGTTTTTAAAATGATTTTTTCTGCTCTCTTCCACTGCTCTCCGTTTACACACTCAGTTTTTACAGTGTTGCCAAATAGAGCAGAATCCTTCCTTTTGTACTTTCACTTACTATGAAAATAATTGTTCATCGCTGATGGTTTGATTTGTAGCGCTTAACTGTAGCAATTTGTAGCATGTAAAAAACAGAATTTATGCAATAATACAATAAGGTAAATTAACCACTAGAATTAATAATTCGTGATAAATTAAAAGAAAACATGCAATTTCTTATTTTTGTCAAATATTAAAATAGTCTAACCAATATTTGACAGAATATTCAAAAATGATTTGATAGTTACACCCCAACTATTTGGCAAGATACATTTGGCAAGACCACTTCCTTTTGCACTTCAAGCCCTTTGATCTTCATGGTGTAAAAATCCTTTGCAGAGTGCTGTGAGGGGATAAAAGAGGTACAGATGAGAGTTACCCTTGCTTTTAACAGCTTCAGACAGCACTGCAGCTTCTCCACGGCTCCCGCTGTGTTTTTGCTGTCAAGTGGAAACCTCCACTGATCCACTAAATCCTGCACAGACTGCATTTGTTTTGGCCACTATAGAAAAAGAACAGAAAAGATCCACACACTGTATTACATTATACCAAGGATATCAACGAACACATACAGATATATGCTGAAGGGCAATTCCACAAAATATTTCCAAATTTCTCCATAATTCGATCAGTGAGATGGAAACAAGGTCAATGTAGAGAGACCGACTCTTTACAGTGGTTGTGATCAGAACCAGTGGGTGCAACGTCTACAACACAAATACAGCCATTTAATACACAGTCCAACTGAACCAGTGAACCTACATGTGTTTTCGAAGGTTTATATGTACTATTAAACACGCTGGACTGGATTATTGACTGGCATTTGATGTTTGCAATCTTTGGTGTTCAAACACTGCAGTTATTTTAAATGGCAATATTAATAGAATGTCCACTGTATGATGCACAATGTCACATTTTTGCATTTCAAAATGCCATGATGCATTGTTATATCTCTATTTATAATCATTTCACGTTGCATCTTTTAGTGAGGTTAAACAAATTTTAAACAATTCAAATGCCCCCCACTCTGGATAACTGTATGTTTCTCTGCAAGAGAGCGTTTCCTATCAAACCACTCTGAATGTCTTGTTTCAGTGATAGAATTATGCAGAAATGTAAGGATTTTTTTGTGGAATTCCTCTTTAACATGTGTATTAGCCATAAAAATGACATTTCTGTACTGTAAGAATGACCTAAATGGGGCGGTAAGACCACTACTGCCCCATTTAGGTAATCAGTGAACTCAGTAGGTTAGGTTGTAATCATATGTTTATGATTATAATATAATAAATGCTGGGGTCAAACCTGAATGATTTCAGGGTCCTGGAGCCAGACTGGGAGCTTCTGGGACTGGCTGAGGATCTGGAAGAGGGTTGCCCTCAGAGCACAATAGTTGTCCCCCCTAACTCTGCGCAGACTCTCAAACGTCTGAGCTATTGCTTCATAGCCCTAAAAGCAATGACTCATGTGAGTCTTGTGTTCCGAATGTTGGTCAGGAAAGAAACTCATTCAAGATACTAAGGAAATCTTACCTTTTTGATAAGGCGGCTTTTGGAGGTGTTGCCTCTCCACTCTCTCTGACTGTAGGACAGTAGACACTCGGGAGCACCCACACTGTTCTGGTCCTCAACATTAGGCACTGTGGAAGCTAAATGAGACATATGTGACTAAGAACACAGTGGCTAAGCTCCAATACATGGTATTGCAGAAGAAGAAGGTATTAGCTGGTGAATCAAATTTTCTTTTAAAGTTAAACAGATGTAAGTCTGCAAATTGACTACAGCTGGATTTATACAAGCATTGCAAGTGACAACCCGTCTTCATAAAAATAACTTGGTTGTGTGGGTGAGATAAACTAATGTGTTGCCACAACGTGGGAACGAGATAATTAAGTAATTCCTATGCCTTACTATGTCATGACCATAACTCAACTATCTTGTTCCTTTGCCTTAATAATTTGTGGCCATGCATTAGAATCCCACACCTTAATAGTTTTGTTTATATAAAGAAGGGATGTCACCAGTGAGGATCTATAGGTTTGCTGTGAACAGCATAAATAAGAAACATTTCCTTCACAGCTGAACATGAATCGGATGTGTTTTGAGTGTAATATGATGTGTGTAATAACAATTTTGATTATTATAATATAATATAACCTAATATAATGTAATGTAATATAATATAGTAAGTATGTATTGTATATGGTATATACTGTACAGTGTATAACGTATATGGTACAACGTATTAGTAGCATAATGTATATCATATATTGTTTGTAATAGATATAGTAATATAACTGTATTACAACTTGCACAGTAACTGCACAATCCGAGCCACTCTGGTTTCCATTTGTACTATATGTATATTCTACTTTTTTCATGTTGTACACTGTTATTTGTTTATCTTTTCATATAAGGAGTTGCACACTGAATCTCGTACTGTGTACAATGACAATAAAGGAATTCAGTTCAGAAACTGAATGCTCTGTTTTAATACCTGCATATGCTTGGTGCTTTTCTTGCTGTTCTTGTTCTATTTCCTCTGCTCCCCTGTACAGGTCCACCTCACTGCGACAGAATTAACAGAATGTCACTTAACTGTAGAATATCTGAACACAAGATGCATGCATCCTTGTTTACTGCAAACAGGGCAATACCAGGTTCCATCCTCTGCGCCCGCTATGCCCGCTGGACACTTCTGGTGGTCCTGCATTGAAAGCCTGGGTTCTGCCTCAGAGTTTGACTGCATATCTGCGGTCATCTCTTCGTCCACCCCATGTCTAGGCTGGCAGGGCTTCAGCTTCCCAGTCTTACCAGCAGCTTGAACTGTTTTGCTGTGATTCTCCAGAGTCGATCTAGAAGAGACGAAAGGCACTCAGTACGATGAGCATAATATGAGTCCATACACTTTCACGTACGGATAAACAGTGTTGAACAGTGTTGCCTTAGTGCACACTCACCTCTGAGCCTTTCTGGATTTCTTGCTCTGACTCTTCCTCAGATCCACAGCCTGGTCCACAGTTTCCAGGGTGGTTTTGGCTTTGTTGTGTTTGTGATTTCGTGCACCTTTTCTCGCTGCTGGGGCAGGTTGCATAGTGGAGGTCAGGAAACCCCCTCCTGCATCTCTCTCACACTTGGAGGAGCTGCAGTGAGCAGAAACACAAACAGAAACTTTGGAATAAGTGCAATGAATAATCCACTCACAACACATATAAGCAGTTTATGCAGGATGTAAACATGAAGCATCACTTCCGAGAGCTGTCAAGCTAAGGATTTTTTAGCCTTTTATCACCCCCTTTTATCAAACCTCTTATCAGCTGAGCGTGTAAAGACAACCTGACATATCGTGTATATGTTCACCTCTTCTCTAAGAGTATATTTCACTCTGTAAACGTTTTCTTACATGTCCAGTAGCCACGAAACGTTAGCAACAAGCTGCTAATCTTCACAGAGAAAACATCCGGTTTGCTGAGCATGCCGGGAAATGTAGTTTTTCTCCTAATACGAGGCTGTATGACCTATACGCTTCATTCACCGGGACAGTAGCCTCCCAAAGTTTAACCAAACGGTATTTGAGCTTAATACTGTTTAACTGTTTCCCGTGAACAAGTTTAGAGTGCTCATCAGCTTTTACATCACTGTTACAGAGGTTAATGTCCCGTTTTTGCTGTCTGTGCAGGTCTTCTTCACTTTCTGCAGTAACTGTACCTTACGCAGTTTCCCATTCACCCTGTTTTCTTCATCAGCTGCTTCCAGATAGCCCAGAACAAAACATTTTCACTCCACCCCCTGGTTTATTTAAAGTAAGAATGTCATATGGTTAAGTTTTTAAGAAGTCTGCGTTAGTCTGGTTTAGTTAGAGCTCAGTATTTGATCTCTGTTGGCCATTTTTTATCTTATGACTGACTAAACTACTGAAAGTAAATATAGACCCTGTGACATCTGACCAGTTCTCCAGGTTCAGTGTGTAATGAATGCTTTGTCCACTAGGAGGCAGTATTTTTCTAAGGAGAAAGAAATAAAAAAACAAAAGTTTGGCTTTTGCACCAATTTTAAAGCATTTTCATGGCCTGTTGATTTTGATTTGAAATGGGTTCACAGCTACATTTCCAGACTTATTTAGCACCCAGCTGCAAGTGTTACTGCTTAAAACATCTATTTTTTATATGCTTTTTTATATACGATCCCTGAGGAAATTATTTGAGTCCTCTGCATTTAACCCATTCACCAAGTGAAGCAGTGGGCAGCAGTGTGTGTGGAGCAGTGTGTGGGGACGCTACCTTGCTCAAGGGTACCTCAGTGGTGCCACTGGCAGTCCTGGGATTCAAACCCACAACCTTCCATTCACAGGGGCAACGCCCCAACCACCAGGCCACCAGCTGCCCTATACGGTTTGCATTAGAGTCAAGCTCTTTAATTCCCCATACAGTCATTTAACCCAGCAGTTCTTCTGTCATGTCTCCTTACAGTCAAACATTTTTGCACACACTGAGATGTTCTATATTTGCATGTTACTCACTTAATATTTACTAAAAATACACTCAATATTCTTTGCTAAAAAAATCAATTTACAGAATGTTCACCATTTGAGTAAGAGAAAATGTCATTGTTTTTATTAATCACTACCGACCTATCAAAGCCACCGAAAATCTTTATAATTGTAATGTGGATCACCACACAAGTGTTAGATATTTAACGAGCTATTAAGTGTCAGCCAATGAGATGAAACAGTTAATGAGTGAATTTAAATGAGTAATAATGCAGAATTTAATACATATTTAACGGCATCACAGACAACCACCATCTACAACACCACCTCTGCCGCATCGCCCCCTTCGCTCCAACATGGTTGTCTGTCTATGTTTAACATATTCGACTTCAGGGAGTCAAAAAAGGAAAAAAATTGCTGTGCTAAAGCAAAAGTTCAGAGATTATTGTGATTTTTCACGAGAGCTCAAGCTCCGAATGAAAGTATTGACGCGTATGTCGCAGTTAAAAAAGCAAAGGCAAAGACTGTGAATTTGGTGAACTGCATGACTCTAATAAGGGACAGAATTGAGTGCAGCATCAGAGATGACCAAGGTCCACAGTTTTCTAGTGCGGAATTCAGAGAGTTTGCAAAGGACTGGGAATTTCAGCACGCCAGCTCAAGTCCAGGTCAGGCACAGTCAAATGGACAAGCTGAAAGAACAGTTCAAACTTAAAAAAAACTGCTAAAGAAAGCTCAGCACAGCAGAAGAGCTCCCTCTATTGATTGCTCTTCTAGACTGAAATACACCTAGAGGGCACAGGCTTCTTCTCTGCACAGCCGCTAATGGGACTAAATGGGACTAAATGGGACCAAATCTAAACCCTTCTACATCCACTGTACAGTTAACTCTGGAAAACAAAACGCAAATCCAAGACAGACTGAAAGAAAAGCAGTCTAAACAGAAAACCTATTTTGACAGACAGATGACAAGGTGAGAATTTAAAGATGCGGCCACCAGCGGTGGCACTTCAAAGGCAAGAACAGCCAGGATCATTCATTGTTCAAATGCCTGATGGTAAAATCTCTAGAAGAAATAGAAGACATCTCCTCAAAACTGACAAAACAGAGTTTCCATGAACTGAGTCCCCAGCAGAATCAATTGATTCCACAATTTGTTAGCAAATTGAGCTCCCCAGTGTGAACACAAACATTCCCACGAGTACAGTCAACCCTCATGAATCTCAGACACAAAGTCACATCACAAGGTCTGGTAGAGAAGTTAGGCTACCAGTGTGGTATAAAGACTGATGACTAAATTCGTGTGTAACCTGTTCAGTATTTTGCAAATCAGTTTATATCGTTAAACTAAGACAGATGAGGCAAAGAGTTGTGCGCCAGTGTTTAATTTGAGTTGTATTATTTTAGACAACAATGTGCATTTCTCAGCATGTGGTATTTGCTAAAATAAAAAAAATAAAAAAAGTAAGAAGGGGCCTGATATGTGCCTGTTAAATTCCCTTTGTTTTAACAGCGTGATGGCGTAGAGGGTGGGGACACAAGAATTGAATAAAAAGTTTAATGGCAAGCTGAAGCATGGTTGTCTGTCTCTGCATTGTACAAATACATTACATGACCCTACTTCCACTGCAGTTACATTAGGCCGCCATAGGTGGCGTGTCCAGGTGTGTATACACATTATGTGTAAATAACATCCGGGCCTTTCCTGCTTCCTGTTTTGAAGAGTGGCAGCTCAGAGAATAAGAACATACCAGCGCTGTGGAGATTAGAAGGTGTATTCTGCTGGACAGGTACGCTTTGTTTCGGGCACCACTGAGTAAGTCCAGAAATGATGGGTTTGTTTTGGTCTGGTGTAATTAACCGTGTCCAGCTCGAGGTGTAAAAAGGTGAGTGGGTATAAAGTGAAAGTAAAGTCCAGAATTATGGATACATTGGAGCTGCATCGTGTCTCATTATAATATTAACAGTATTACGTGTTCATCTTAACATGTATTGGGTTAAAACACGTCTGTAAACCGCCTGAACGTGCTCCTGTGCAGGAATGTGTTTCTGCCCATGGGTGCCTCCAGCATAGACATTAGTGGTGGGCGGATCGATCCAACTATCGATAATATCGATACCGAGGTTGGTATTGATATTGACTGATACCAGTGTAATGAGATTGATGCTTTAGTGCTGATGATTTCAAGTGCCTCTCCAGTCACAGCACGGAGAAGCACACCCTGCTCCCTCCACCCTCTTGTGTTTTGATGTTGTACTGTCGCGTGACTCAGGAGCGCCAGGTAAACGCAAGCAAGCAGCGCGCACTCACACACACACACACACACACACACAAGCAGAGACGGAGCAGAGGAATGGCAGAGAGGAAGAGGATATTTTCAGGCTGAAAATGAAACAACAGCGAGCTGTCTAATGTGTAAAAAGGCTGTAAGATACAGTGGAAACACAAATGTATATAAGCATATGAATAATCATAAGAAAGAAAACACCGAGCTACAGAAACAGATAGAGGAGGAGAGAAATCCCCCAGACCCCCAACACCCCCTTCTGGGAATATTTCTTTGAACTCAAGACTTTGGGGGTTGTTTAGTTATTTGCACTTTATTTATTGTATTTTCACT
>JBBPCZ010000012.1:17794279-17817630 GCA_037974445.1 Brycinus macrolepidotus | reverse complement strand
TTTGTCCTCTAGCGTTTCGCGCAGTTACATACAAGGAAGGCCCCTCATAACCCCCCCCCTCCCCCCTCCCCCTCCCCCTCCCCCCCTCTCCATAACCTGGCTCTGCTGCCACGAGTCACCCTGAGCGCTAGGCGGCGAAGAGCTTCTTTTAATATACATTTTGTTGGCGCAGCTTTCAAAATGGCTACAGTTGAACGTGGGTCATCTCAGCCCAAATCAGAAAAAAGGGTCAAAGTCAGTGGAGGGATGTCCAGTGAGGATGAGGGTCCTGACGAAGTGGCCTTTGAAGTGTCCAAAACAGCAGCACTGAAGAGCGAGAAGGAGGCGCTGCTGGCCGTAAAGAGGTGATAGTATGCGTGATCTTAACTCCGATTCTAGTACGATTATCATGCGGGATCAGCACAGACGTTAAATGATTATTCATTTTAAAGGAGTTTTTAATCCGTTCACGATACATAGATTTTTGAGCTGGCTGGCGTATTTTTGTCTTGAATCCGCATCTACTCTGCGTTTGGACTGGTAAAAGCTTGAGGTGGAGTTCTGTTCGCCAGCATCGTATTCGAACTTTCAGTTAAATCGTAAGTCCTGCAGCAGTTTTGTCACTTACGGATATTCCTTGTGTGATTAATAAATCCGTTTTAGTGATCTGACCACTTTAGACACAAAGGAGCTAAACTGACCACAGGAACCAATCTCAGTATAGTGTAGTGTGTAGCCTCAGTAGTGTTGACACATGACTTGCCTCACGTTCAGACTGAAGGTGGCAAATATCCTTCTAGAAAGTCTTGTCAGTAGTGTTAGCACTAGGTTGCATGTCATTATCATGTGTAAACTGACGAAACTGGACCAAGTTTAACAGCTCCTAATTGCTTGGTTTGTTGCAAAAAGGATTACATTTAGCCCTGAGCCACACTTCAAAAATTCAAAACTAAAAAAAATTGAGCTGTATGATTTAGCAAGATCTCATGAATGTAATGGTTTTCACTTTAACTTTTTCAAGAAGATCCATGAGATGAACTGTGATGTCCTAGGTGGGTTGGTATGGAATGGCCCTAATGGTATTTATTTCTAAAATGAAAGCATTCTGCTCTTCCAGAGTGCAATAAAAGCACCATAACGTATCATTTTGGAATATTGGTCAGATGTAAACATCTGTCCAATGGCAATTTTTATTTTTCATATCGCTAGGATTTGTCATTATTCAGTTAGTGTGATGGCAGTTTAGTAAGGATAGAGGTTGTCTTGCTGATTACTTTGATTATTGTAAGTATAATTAGACATTGCAGTTACACACAGTGTACACATATGTTAGAGCTGTTGAGTAATTCTGCTTTATTTGTCAACAGGGAAAAGGAGCTGTTGAAGGAGAAGAGAAGAGAAAGGCAACTGCTTTTTCAAGAGCAAAAGGTACAAAACTAGAACATGCCAGGTTATGTTAGGAGTTCCACAAGTTAAAGGATCTTAATCCAGTGTACTTAAGTGTACTGATACTTAGGGATTAATTAGCTACTACTTAGTGACTTGTCAGATACCTGTAACATGAAATCGATGTAAAACTCCTGCATAACATGTTTTTTCTCATGGTTTCAAGAAAAAAAGACTTCTTCCAGAAACTCTTTTAGAAGAATTTCATAATGTTCCACAGAAGTAAGTGACTTTTTTGTACTATGTATATTTCTGCACATACCTTTTCTTTCTCTAACCTTTCTGTTAAACTGTGCTTTCTGTTCATTATAGACAAAAGAGGCTTTCGGCTGGCACAGGTAACACTCTGGGACAGACCTTCCACATTTTCTTTGTTGTGTAATAGGTTGCTGTTTGCCTGTGTGTTGGATTCACAGTAAATAGATGATAAATTATTGTAAAACCAAAATTTAAATGAATAATTTTCCCAGCAAAGGGAGAGGAGGAGAAGGACAACAAGAACAAGAAGGTGGAGGTGAAGAAGCTAAAGTAAGTATCTGAAAGGTAGGCTCAAGTTGTTTAGATCTGGGGCCAGTTTCACTAAGTACATTGAGCTGAGGTTAAACATGCAACATTTATGACAAACAGCCAGACGTGTGAAACATGGGGAGAAGATGAAGGCTTTGTTTTTTAAGGAATGAAAAAGAATTTGGGTAATTTGATAGAAAATAATAGCTTAATGTTACACTAACATCATCAAAGTGTTGCCAATTGATTTTACTGTTACAAATGCTTATTTGTAACAGTAAAAACAATTTGCAACACTTTTATCATTAGTGCATATTGGCGTAGTATCGGCTCTACATTCTTGATTTGTAATGTTATTTGCTTTCTGCTGAAAAACAGTTTTTTTACATAAGTATCACCACAAACATCACAAAGGAAAAAAATGACCTGAAAAGGGCATTTTGTGAGAGAAGGCTGTTTGTAAGCAAGAGCTATTTAAAGTATAAAGTGTCCATTTGTCATACATGAGCACACAGTGTGAACAGCATGAAATTGTTTTCTGCATTTAACCCATTCACCAAGTGAAGCAGTGGGCAGCCAGAAACACAGGCGCCCAGGGAGCAGTGTGTGGGGACGGTACTTTGCTCAAGGGTACCTCAGTGGTGCCACTTTCAGATCTGGGATTCAAACCCATGACCTCTGATTGCAGGGGCAGATCCCTAACCACCAGGCCACCAGCTCCCCCCCCAAAAAATGCAGTTGAGATTCCCACATTGGGAGAATTCAGCACAACCGGAGTGCAATGGCTGAAGTTTCTGTCTAACATGAGTGGATCACGTTTTACTGTGATTTAGCATAAGTCACCCTGGTAACTTATGCTACGTGCGATGCTTTTTATGCTTATGTTGCGGATCACAGCTATTTGTGATCTGAAACCCTGAATGTAATCATAATAAGCATGACAATGTAGCATAAGTTGTGATGTTGATTTAGTACAGTAAAATGTGATCCACTCTTGTAAAACAGAAAGTCCAAGGTCAGATCAAGCTAAGTTTATGCTTTGTGAGACAGGCCATGATGTGAACTAAGAATAAAAATGCAAGGATGTTTTAAGAACTGAGAGACGGTAAACTGCTATTGTTATAAGTAAACGCAGTAGAGATTCTGACCATTGAGTTTAGGTTCACAAAATTTTGGGGTATTAGCTTTATCAGAAGTGTTTTGATACTACACCAATGTGTATAAGATAAATCTGTGACGAGAAACTAAGGTTGGGCGATATGGTTAAAAAAAACATTTCAATACTTGGGTGTTTTTGTAATAACCCACAATCAGAACAGCACAGGGGCTATATTTCAGCAGACTTGTTTAGCTACAGGTTAACTTGTGTGATCTCTTTCAGCAGTAGACAACTTAATGCTACACGATCTACACAGTGTAATCTACACATACGTAATTTTACAATTTACACTTGGTAACACTGATTTATATGTTATCTGGTCAATAAAACAACAAATCTAAAACAATGATGTGAATTTGAATAGTAAAAACATACTTTTGTGTATTTTAACAAATTAAAATAGTTTAACGATATTTAAAGATATTTACCCCACATTGAGGGCTACCAGTCTTACCAGTCATAGTTTCTTTTAAATACTGCAGTAAAGCCAGCCATTTATTACAATGGCCATAAATAGATGACTAGAAACTAATCCATGAGGTGCAAAAAAGTAAGACCCTTCCTCTGTCTGTTTATAGGGAAATTGCTATACTTCTATTAGGCTATTAGCTGAAAAGTTTAACATTTTGACATGACATTTTTAGTGTAGACTTCCTTAAGTTCTTGCAATAGTAGCATTAAGAAGCAGGGCTGGGTTGGGAAAATTTTTCTTTGTGTTTTAAAAAACTTTCTTGTTAATAATCATTATTTCAAAATGTAATACTAAAAATCAAACTGTGGTATGATTACAGCCTCTAACAGTAATCTTGAGGTCTTGCTATGATCGTACCACCAACTCTTACTTATCTTCCATTAACTATGAAGTCTGTCAAATGTGTCAAGTGACTGCTTGTGTTGGTACTAGAATACAAAAGCGAACCTTGTGTACCAAGTGTACTGTGGCCTATTTTAGTTTGCAGGGAAACTGCAGTGTGACACGGGTGGAAGATGAGGCCACGGACACCTTACTGCAGCAGTCAGCCATGGACTTTGTTCAAGCACGCCTCTATGGACCAAGGACTCAAAGAACAACCAGTAAGAAAGCACAAACTGGCCATCAGTTACACCTAGTATACTTGCATTTAATACTAGGTAAATAACACGTTGCTGGGTGAGAGTTGCTTATCAAGAAAATGTTTTTCAGATGCTGTGCTTTTGTCCCTGGAAAAGAAAAGGGGTGCCAAACAAGGAGCTGCCATAAAGTTTGTGAATAAGGAATGGGGTAAGTTTGGGATGTCAGTTGTAAGCAGCATACATTCCTTTCATAACCATCATGCATGAATTTAAAAGACATCTTCATGTCCTTGTAGGAGCAAAACTGAAGGACAAGGCAGAGAAGTCCAACAAGAGATTTATTCACAAGCAGAAGCTAATTCCCAGCTGAGGCATTACATTTAAATGGAGGTTTTAGAGGTGACAGCAAGATGAAGACAGCCTGTGTGCTCCACACTGCACATTTCATGTTTTAGCCAGCGCTGTTATATGCTGGAGGGCTCTTGGCAAAATGGCAAGTCCAGAGTTGCTGCAAACCCCCTGCAGGCAAATGCTGCTCCTTTATTTTGTTCTCCAGGAGCAGCTCATGGTTAAATGTCAGGCTTCTGATAATTGGGATATATGGAAGTACATTTATGTAAATTTCTAAGTTGTTTTTATAGGAATAAGAACTTTGATTCTCTTAATACTGAATGCTGGTATGAAAATCAGATGTTTGTCTTTTCAAGCTGAACATAAATACTAAAATAATATGATGGACTTAACCAAAATGCAGATGTTTATAATATTCTGTAAATGTAATGTCAATAAAAATGTTTGCATCTTTAGTTTTGTCCAAGAGCTATGATGCCAAGGTTGCTTGAAACATCTTGAAAACTGAATTTTATCTGCACTTTTGTTCACCCCACATGTCTGTGCTGATCACCTACATTTGGGATAAAGGAAAAGTGTTTGGATTTGATTTTTGGTGTGAACCAAAAACGGAGTGTGTTTTTCAGTATTGCTGAAAAAATGAACGACAAACTGATGAAAGCATGTCTACATAGCTGGCTTGAATATTCCTGACCAGTGGATTCATTTGGTTAGAACAGTCGTCACAGTAGTAGTTTTCATGTAGACAGACAGTAAAGGTGTTCACAGGTCAACATGAGGTCATGTGTCCTAGTGGAAGTGCTGCTTGTGTATTTACATTTATCTATGATGATTAAAGTAACATGCGTCTGCACAAGTCCACTTTGTAGAATGTGGAAGAACAGTCCTTGCACATGACTTGTCCACCTGGGTATTTGTATTTTATTACTGAAAATGATAAGACAGTGTGGTTGACAATACTGTATCATTCTCTTTGTTTTTAACATATTGGTCAATAAGAGCTGGCTGGTAAACCATGGAAGAAAACCAGGAGCAGGCTTGCCTCTTTCAGCTGAATGTGACTTGAATGGGCTGGATTGTATTTATCAAGCTTTGCACAATAGAAGTGCCCATTTCCCTTTAATATTGTTGGGCAGGGATGTCCAATTCTGGTCCTGGAGGGTCTTTGTTCAGCAAAGGTTGGTGGCTGCATTGAATCAGTGTTTGGGCAGGGAAAACTGGACAGCAACCTTCCAGAACAAGAGCTGGACATACTTAAACAACTGACACGCACAGGCCCGGGCACCTATCAGAGAGCCATACTGTACAGTGCAAGTGTGCGTGGTGAGTTGGCCTGGATCAAGTCAGTCAAAGAGAGATGGACCAAGAGACTGGGGTTAATGAGAAGAGCCATTGACATCAATACAGTTACAAATCAAAAAGTGTCCAAATATTGCATCAAATCTGCTGTGCAGTTGGCAGAGGGTGGGCACACTTGCACAAAGAAGGGCTTTAACTCATAGCTCACTAACTCTATACTAAATACCACCACTAAGGATGAGTCCAGCAGTGTTAGATGGCATTTTTTCTCTTCAGGTAACTAAAATGTTCCACTCTGCATGTTAATATAATTTCAAAAAACAAGGTGGGTAGGGTTTAAATGGTAACAAGTACACAAGCTGACACCTTAAAAACAGCTGGGTGTTACTGTACTGGGACCTTTCATGTTCCCTTAGCCAGCTTTCAATCAAGAACAAATATATCTTATATGCGAGTTTAATGACAACATTAATTATAATCAGAATAATTTGCCTCATGCCTTGTAAACTAGGAAACAATCAGAGCCTGACACACCCACCCACCCAAAAACAACCTCCCCATTCCTGTCCCCCCACCCACCCACCCAAAAAAATTAAAAAGGAACAAAGCAAAGGAGCATAATAGTTCAGGAATCGGTTTAGCTCAAGGGAATCCTTCTTCTTAATGTGTCTTTAGGCTGGGCTGGCCTGAGAGAAGAGGATCCAGTCTCTTAGAGAGTAGCCAACATTATGGAATGGGTCAGATCTGGCTTGTGTGGAGGCTTAGTGCTCCAGGCCATGTTTCAGGGTAGGCCCAGTGTTCAGGAGCCTGTTCTGAGTTGGTATGACAGGGGCCACGCTGCACAGCTGTTTAAAGGGGGAGGGGTGCTTCTCCTTGGGCTAGTGCAGATAATCGTCCACGGAGGCGAAGGCACAGGAGCCGGTACCCGTGCGAGCCATGAGGGCCAGACACTGAGCGGCCTGACCAACTGCCTGAGCCAGAGGGGGCTGCTTTGGCAGGTTATGAGTCTCTGCAACATACACACATACAGACATGTTTAGAAGGGGTTAGAAGCTTTTTAGATTAAGGAAAGGCAGAGCTTTTCTGAGGGAAAAACGTTGTATCTTTGTTCGTTTTATCAGCTCCAATCACCTTGTAGTTTACAATTACAGGCTGTAATCTGTTTCTATCTATCATCTGTTACCACTCCTTACCCTGTCCACAAGCCTAGTATCAACAGATTAATCAACCAGTCACTTTCCTTACCTTTTCTTCTGTTTCTGCTCTGTGCAAATTACTCATAGTTTCATCTCCAAGACATGTACTGTTGGAGTTTTCTTTCATTTTCAGTATTTGTGTTCTACATTTTGTAGTCAGGCAATAGTCAGGCCCACCAATGAGCAGATATCATCTGAGTGGCGCATCATTCTCAGCAAAGTAGTGACACTGACATGGTAGCAGCATATTAGTATGGATCACCCACAGCAGTGCTACCTCAGTTTCACTGCTGGGCTGAGAGTAGTCCACCAGGCAACATTGTCCTGTGGTAAGAAACTGACCACTAATTAACTGACCACTAACACAACTGTGCAGCACCAGGTCAACAATCAACAACTTTAAATCTGCAAGACTGAAAAACAGGTTAGGTGTGTCTTATGAAGATTGTCTAATTGTCTGTACCTGTAAACTTCAAAGCACTCCTAAATGGTAAGTGGAGAGTAGACACAAGATAGGTGTACCTAATGAAGTGGTTCATCAGTGAGTGTAGGGTTCAAACAGCAGGTCAAGGTCTATCACTGTGTATACCAACTATGTCTTGTTGAGACTGCATGCTTACTAGTTTGAGACATATGTTTATGGTATCTAACAAAACACCATACCACACTGGTATTTTGGCCTGGCATGAAAGCTGAGCCTCTCTAGAAACATCTGTCCATTCAGGCACAAAATAGCTCTAAGGTCATATCATAAAGCCCATTAAATGTGATTTAGACAAACTTAATCTGTGAGTTGTACCTAATATTGCACTGTTCAGTGTGGAGCAGACAGGTTCTCTCTGGATGGAGTCCAGCTGGTAACCCACAGGGCTGTTCCAGGGGTCCGAGTATGCTAGCAAACTAAATGCATCCTGTACAAAGAGAGGGGGACAGCAATTAGGCCACTTGGGGGGAAAAAACAGTGTCAGAAGCGAAGCTATGTTATAAATTAAGTAGGTGAAAATCTTCATTCATTTTACAATTACAATTAAAAGCAATAAATTGACTATTAAAAACAATATCTCTGACTAACTGGTTTCTCAGAAGTTTCTTTTGTCCTTATATGGTGGATTCTAGAAGAATTTCACACCAGGTAAAACTGTCCAATGGGAAACTGCATTATGTTCTAGTAAAAACAAGAATATATTATAACTATAATGTAGAGTCATCTACGATATAGACCTCCATGAACATGGGTTAATGGAGGTACATGACTAAAAGTATGAACATTACTGCTACAGAATGGTGACTGGCTTGCAAACTCACTTGACTAGTTGGCTAAGTAAAGGGGTTTGCACTCATGTATATAATGTCGCTGTTACAAAGTCCTCTAACATGAGTTGAAATGTGTTGTGCTGAAATATTTTAAATCAATTTTGTGTAGAGAAAATGAAGGTATTTGTCTGCAAAAACATTTATTATAATATCGCACAAAAACAAATAATAATATTGCACAAAAAACATTCAAGATTCAATGGGATGCAATTATTTTTAGACTTGTGAGCACCCTGTGGCATCTAAGAGGTCTCCTGGGGAGAAATACTTTGGTGCTGGTACCTTAAGCATCTTCTTGTTGGCTGAGTTTTTGCCTCGTTCTCGGCGGAGGTGTTCGCTCATGCTCTGCAGCTCACGGCCGAAGTGGATCATCCTCTCAATAGCAGCCTGGCTCCCCCCGCACAGCTGCCTCTTGGACTGAGATGACTCCACTTCTGTGTGGAAAGCTCTGATGTGAATAACTAATGACACCTGGAACGTTTGTTATAATTTTTAGGTACCATTGACCCATGACTTGCTTCATTATTATATTTAACAGCACTTTCAGCAGCACTTTAAATGGGAGATAGCTGCTATGTAAATGAAAACCATCATTATTATTAGTCTTACCCATCTCGGCATCACAGTCCTCAAGGTCAGCTACATGTGTGGAGCTTCCATTCAGGAAGCCATTAGAGGAGGACTCAGACACTCCATTAGAGATATGATCCACCTCCATCTCCACATCATTACTGTAGAACAGCAAACATTTACAATAGAACACAATCCTACTATTATAATTACTATTATTAGTGTACTAAAAAAAATTAATAGTATGATAAAATAAAAACAATAAGAATGGAAACCAGTTATAATCACAATATGATGTTATGGATTAATCAGAAAGACTTCAGTGAGCTCAGAAATGAAAAAGCACGGAAATTTACTGAGCAGAGGTATTCTTGAAACAGGGCAGAGAATTAAATGAGATGCTCTGAGGTATATTTCACCAAGAAAAGTTTTTTTGGTATGGGTGTGAAAAATACCAAATTATAAAGAATCTCACAAAAATAAATAGATACATGTACAGACTCTGTCAAATTAAAATTTTTTAATGTTGATTTTAAGACAACTGACAGCACGCAAATATAGCATTTTCCTGAAAATTTTATTTTCACCATAGTAGAAAAAACAGGCAACATTTTGTCTTTGCACAGACCACATATTTGAAAATGTTAAATTCAGCAAATTAACAGTAATTGTGCATTAACATCTGCAGGAGTGTGTACACTGTAGGGAAGGTCTCTTGAAAGGTGAAACTGGGAGGCCTACACATTCGCACTTATACCGATCAACATTAAAACAAAGAGGGAAAAGAGAAGAAGGGAAATCAGCAGAGGCAATGTGATGCTCTGGACAATGTTCTGCAGGGAAACATAGGGACTTGGGATTCATATGGGTGTTACTTTGACACCTACCACCTAATAAAGGAACATGACAAAGAGTTAAATGTGTTGACGTGGTTTCCAAATTCCCCAGATCTCAAACTGATGAAGCATCTGCAGGATGTGCTGGACAAACTAGTGTGATCCATAGAGGCCCCACCTCGCAACTTACAGGATTTAAATTATCTGCTAACGTTTTGGTGCCAGATACCACAGCACATTGTCAGAGGTCTTGTGGAATCCATGCCTTGACAAGTGAGAGCTGTACTGTGGCATGAGGGGGACCTAAACAATATAAGACAGGTGGTTTTAATGTTATGGTTGATCAGTGTATGTACATGCATGTTGATGACAATACCTCAAACCAGTTGGCTGGCTGCGGCTGCCGTTCAGGACCCCGAGTTCCCCGCTGGACATACTTAGAGGACATGGCTTGTGACCATGTGCTGAGGTGTGGGCTTTACTGGACACTCCATTACAGCAATTACTGTCAAAACCTGGTGATAAAGCACAGCACAAAGATATTCCCACCAAATATTTTCACAGTAGATTCTAACATAGTTTCAAATGCAAGAATCTTATATAAAAGGTCAGAGCTAAATAGGTGCAAAATATATTCAGTGAGCAAGATGCACCTGACAAGTAGGCCTGAGAGCCAGCAGGTTTGTGGGTGGGGCTATTGAAGAGACGGGGTGAGCCAGGATAGCTGTCCTGGGACTTAGGGCTCCTCCCACCAAGACAACGCACCTCACTGTCTGTCCCATTCACCATCTCTATGAACTGCCTAACTCTGTGGAAATGATAAATAATTCTATATACATAAAAGCAAGATTCACATCTAATTAGCCTAGCTTTTTTACGCTGACACTTACTTTAACATGAATAAAAGGTCAGGGTTTCTTTCCAGAAGATTGGGATACAGTAGTTGAGTGGTCTCTATAGCTTCTCCCATCCGGCCAGACAACACCAACTTCTGAATTTCTGCAAAATCATGTGAACATTGGTCAATATGTTTGCCTAATTACAGATATCACTTAAGAAAGAATAATGGAAATGTGAGCAGGTGTAGTGACATGAGGGGACTCACTCTGTCTGTTTTTGATGGAGGCAAGCTCCTCATGCACAGCTTGGTCGGTGGACTTAGCGAAGGCTTCAGCGGTAGCACAGTAGCTGTGGTGAACCAGGTAGGAGGCCACCATCCTGCCAGCACAGAGCAGAGATTACACATGTGGTACAATTAAGGAGTAACAATGCAATCCAAGTGGCTCATGACCTGAGAACTAATATTTGCTTATTGCTTCTGTTGCATGTTATTTTTGTCATTTCTTTTGTTTGTACTAACATTTTTCAACTGTTTTAGTCCTCTTGATTAATCTTCATATTGCAATTATTAATTTGTTGGTTATGTCGCTTTTATCATTTATAAACATTAAATGATAACAATAACCATAACAATAATAATACATTTACACATCTAATACATTTGTGTACATAACTATGTACCTACTAGTATACATGTTGTAATAATGATTTAATATATTATTTGATTATTAGTAAACTATACATTATTGTGAAATGACCTATTTAATTATTGTACAAATAACACGAAATTATCAATAATAATATTACTAACAAGAAGAATAATAATCTCATTATTATTGACACACCACCAGACTCACTTCTGAATCATGGCCTGCCACTCGCCCTCCCGCTCCCCGATGGGGAATCTCTCAATCTGAGCCTGGATCTTGGTTCTCCACTCGCGCATGTAGTCCTCTATGTCAAAGACAAATGGATGCTGACCAAAGTTTGCATCAACCACCTCCCCTGGGGTTTGAAGACCCACTGTCGGATACAAGTTGGGCTGGGGAACGAGAATATTTTAGAAATGAAAATTGCATCACAAACTGTTAAGTTCTCTTTCAATGTTTCATCATTCTCAACACACTCCTCTATTGTGAAATGTACTCCCAAGGGAATACGTTATGAAAGTAAGCCTATAATGTCTCTGCTTTTGTAGATGAAAGTGACAAGCCTACACTGGCTGTTCTGTTTTCAGGAGAAATAACTCCGGGAGAACCCATGTTCATGATCCAATAAAAAGAAAGGTCAAAGTTGGAAAACTGCACTTCATAATCACACTCTGAGAAACATGAATGCTGGAGCCATGCCAACTCTGTTTTCTCCTCAGTGGATTATTGTTTGTCAGTACTCCCACTTTAACAAAATCCTAGGTCCTAAGTGAAAAGAATGAACGTATCTGTATGATTCAAGACCTTAAAAGATCAAGGTCACCACATAAGGAAGAAATTAAATCAGTGTTCTAGATGATCTAAAAAAAAAAAAAAAAAAAAAAAAAAAGACACTTACTGGTAAATCTGTAAAAGCTATACCTGAAAAAAAAGACAAGACAAAATGACATACATTGTGGCAACTCCGACATACATTGTAGAAATGGCATATTGATACTTAAATTGCTCCTTTAGTAATTTCATGTCAGTCATTAATACATAGTACATAGTCTCCTGGCACTTAATTTTTTTTTTTTGTCTTTTGCACTCTCACTTGATGAAGCACTCTTATCTAAACATCATTGTATGCATTTCAGTATTCTTGCCACCACTTGCAAAATTTTAAATAAAGTAAAATAAATGGTATAGAAGAGCTCTAGCGCATCATGTAGGGCAATCTATAATTAAATTAAGGAAAAGTGAACACACTACTCAGTAGGAGAAAACTTATCAAGCAGTGGTGTGTTTAAGGTCAAGGCTGATTGGATGAGTGTGAAAGTTTCAAGTTACACAGGCTTTTACCTAGACTGTGACCATTCTTTGTGTAGAAGCAGGTGTTGTTGATGAGATTAACACAGCAGCCAATCACATCTCCTGTTGTGAAGGTGGGTCCGTATGGCTGTCCCGTGCCCGAGGAGCAGAAAGAGTGTCCATCATCACCATGATAACCATATGAGTGTTTGTCCCAACCTGAGAAGATAGAGTGACAGACAGATAGCTGAACATTCAGGGAACTGCAGAAGCCAGAAATTAGGAAAAAGAGGGTTTATACCTCTGACCTCACAACAATTCAACTGCAATTCTTTAGGAAACAATTTAATTCATCAAATTTCATCACAATTTGATTCATTTGAATTATTTTGGTAAGATTCAGGATCTTTACACTGTTAAACAGTGTAGTTTTGGGGCTTATGTTAGATCCAGTACTTTGTGTTACTTACACTTGTATGTAATCCAGGATGGATCCAAATCAGGATATCTGCTATAATGTAACTGACAGCCTCATTTGGGAAATCAGGCATTTCACAGTTCATTGTCTATGGTCAATCAACACTCACTGTTGGATCATCCAAACTGGCTCATCTAAAACTGCCTAAAATCCATGATAAACCTGAAGGTGAATTCAAAGCTATAGTGTGAGCATGCAAGTAGTGCTGGTTTCTCCACTAGACAGTGCATCCACAAATGTACTACATTTTCATGAATCTACACGCTGCCTGTCCCTGAGAACTGCAGTATAACACTGAATACACGAATATTCACTCAGTAGTGTAAAATAGACCAAATCTATTATCTAGTGATGGACAGATCAGGCATATTTATGGACAACTTCTTTACAGGTATTTTGGCCTGTTCTTATTTGCCTTCATTACCCTGTGTGAGCTAAATGAACACATTAGCAAATTTACAGTACTTTCTATTAGTCATAATAACAATGATATTAACATTATTGACTCTTTCTTGGGACATTTTAAATTCTTAAATTAAAAATCTGCCTCCTTTTAATTTGACATGAGTCAAAAAAGTGTGACATCAAGATGATTGATTATTTAGCACAATGAGTAAAATTATACTCCAACCTTTTGTTACAGGTGTAGCAGCAGCATTCAAATACAGCATGACGGCACCTACCTTAAGTTATTTATGTAAAAAAAATGCCAAATATTTTCCAAAATAGGACATTTACTAACTGCTAATGACAGATTTGTAGCAAATATCTTCCAACTGTAAACTATTATACACTACTTGTTTAGAGCTGCCCATTTTAACAATAAGGGTGGAAAAATAATTCTGATTCTTAGATCCACACTGTTTTCTTTTAGCACTGATTCACAAAAAATCGGCCATAATAAAAGGTTAAGCACTATTGTTTATTTTTCTGCAGAACTGTTTGGGACTATTGACATTCTTCATGTTCAAAAAACACAGTGTATCCTACAGAATAAAGGCAGAGGTCTATAGCCATAACAAGTGCATTGTGTAGGCCACATCCAAATTCAGCTATGCTAATGCAACTTGTGAATATGGACAAAGATGAGAAAGAAATCATAAATGAATGCTACAGAGATAATAAATTAAGACATCAGTCGCTATCAATACAGATGGATTTCAAAGCACTGATGCATTTTTTAGACCCCTAAGAGCGGGGTTCATGTAGGGAGTGTGCTTTAGGCTCTTATCTCTCTGACAGACTGCAAGGAACCATCCCTGCGTCCTGTGATTGTACAAATGGGGCCGGGTGTCAGCGGGTGCTGCCAAATTGCTAGCTCTGTCTGGATTTGAACATGCGACCCTGATGCATTAGTGTAGGAAGTACTGCAGTCCGAGTATGGATTTTCTTTGTCAACCAAAAGGACTCTTTTTGAACAAACTTTAACAGTCAGTAAAGCATAAAAATGCTTAAACTGATCTGAAAACTCACAAGCAACATTTGCATAAATATTTACAGTTTTCAAAATCCACAACTTAAAACAAATCATAAATAAATGAATAAATAAAGAAAAAAGTAGCTGATTAGCCGACAAAGGAAGGAAACCCTGACAAAAATGCATACTGACACTGGAATCAACATCAGTATTTGCAGATAATGCTTTAAAATGATCAGGATCGAATATTAAGATTTGAGTGATATTTCAAACTAATTCAAACCCTTTAGAAATAAATGCTATATTTACCATAGTGCCATTCCAGGTGAATCTAGCCCCAATTCCAGCATGTTATACAGTGCATATGGAAAATTTACAGAGCCCTTCAAGTTCTCCACAATGGCAAAGCAAAAACAGGATAAAAAAACTGAAATATACCATTTACATAAGTATTCAGACCCTTTGGATTGACACCTCTTTCAGTGCATCCTACTCCTTTCAGTGATCACTGAGAAGGTTCTACAACTTGATTGGACTCTACCTGCACCAAACTGAATTCATAAGACATAATTAAAATTGGGACACACCTGCCTATATAAAGCCCCACAGTTGATGGAGTATGTCACAGTGAAAACCAAGCCATGAGGTCCAAAGAATTGTCAGCACACCACAGATCTATGGAAGGATACAAGAAAATTTCTGCAGCATTAAAGGTTCTCAAGAGCACAGCAGCCTCGATCATTCTCAAACAGAAAAGATTTGGAACCACCACGTCCTCCAAAATCTGTCCATCCAGGCAAACTGAGTGATTGGGGACAAGGGGCCTTGGTGAGGCAGGTAACAAAGAAACCAATGGTCCTTCTGAGTGCGATCTAGAGATCCTTTGTGCAGATGTAACAGCCGTACAGGAGGACAATCATCAGTGCAGCACTCCACCAATCAGGCCTGTATGGTAGAGTGGCCAGACGGAAGCCATTTCTCACTAAAAGGCACATGACTGCCTGCTAGGAGTTTGTTAAACAGGACCTTAAGGACTCTATAAGCAAAATCCTCTGGTCTGAAATATGACTGAACTATTTGGCCACAATTCCAATGGAATTGCTGCGACAGAGACTGGGAGACTAGTCAGGATAGAAGGAAAGCTGGATGCAGAAGAATACACAGCAATTTTCAGGGAACACCTTTTCCAGAGTGCTCAGGCTGGCGCGAAGGTTTACATTCCATCAGGACAACGTTCCGTAGCATACTGCAAAGAAAACAGGAATGGAATGGTTTCAGGAAAACTCTGTGAAAGTCATGGAGTTGCGCAGCCAGAGTCCGAATCTGAACCCAATAGAGCATCTCTGGAAAGACCTGAAAATGGCTGTGCACAGACGCTCCCCATCAAACCCGGCTGAGCTTGAATGATTCTGCCAAGAAGAATGGCAGAAAATTCCAAAAGAAAGGTGCGCCAAGTTTGTAGGGTCATTCCCAAAAAGACTTGAGGCTGTCATTGCTGCCAAAGGTACTAAACAAGTACTAAGTGAGGGGTCTGAATTCTTATGAAAATTAGATTTTTTTTCTCTCTTTTTTTAATAAATTAACAAAACACTGGACACACCTGTTTTTGCTCTGTCATTGTGAAGTATTGTGTACACACTGACCAAAGAAATTATGAATTTAATCCATTTTAAGACGAGTCTCAGACATAACAAAATGAAGACAATTTTAAGGGGTCTAAAAACTTACCGTATGCACTGTAAGCTGATACATACACACGCATGCTAAAAAAAATAAAATAATGGCTGCGCCATTCCTACATCAATCCAACTCTACTTAATACATGTCAGAATACCTGAAGCTTTAAGATATGGTGTAGAACCTTAAAGGAGAACCAATCAGGAAAGTGTGTCAATTGTAGCCATTATGCATGAAAAAGGGGCACTTTAAGAAAGATGACTCTGGACCCAAGAGGTCATCTGAAATATTTTAAAAGCACAAAAACCTTTGCTGCAAAGACTTCTGTTTCACAGTACATAGAACTATCAGCAGCGGTAAGGGTTGACACAACACAGACACATGCATTATAAGGTTTATTAACATTTTTTCAACAGGAAGCATTTCTGAACTTCTCAAGCTTCATTTTGTCACAATGTCACATTCTGTCAAGCACCAGGATCCAACTGGATTTCTCTTTTTTGTTGTTTTTGTGAAGCATGCCACAGTGCAAAAACACTCCAATAAGGTTAGCAAACTGGTATATGTGAAAGCACCCATGGCTTCTATGCAGGAGATACGCACTACAGAATTTGGAGAGAGAATGGTTCACATAAGTAATTTTACTGCTGAAAAAGATCAAGCAGGACATATTCTTTCAAATTCTGATCAAACTCAGTTCTGTAGTGATATTATACTGGTTCTAGACAACAGAACTCATGGAGGTCAAACTTAGACTGACAGGCTCTGTACTGTTATGCAACTTTTATGAAAATACTGTTCTAGTCACTGCATTCTTGTACTGTGTACTTGTAATCCAACAGATTTGCTTATTTTTAAGTCAGTGACAGTTACTATATAACAGAACACTATATAATTTCTGCACCAAATCCTGTTTTTTTGCTCTATACATGGCAATATCAGTTTTTTTCTGTATATGCTGTCCATAATCATTATTTAAATGTAGCTTGCTATTTTGCTGGTTTAATTTCCCTCTTTTGTGTTCTCCATACCTTTCTAGTTTATTCATGAACTGTATGTGGACTGATAGTTTGGCCTAATTAATATTCATTGCCTAATCATACATGAATTGTAAAAGGCATGATCTAATTTATTTCAGTTTTGTACTTTTTTTGTTTAATCATTAAAACTTATTAATTACAGCACACTACCTGTTGCTTGGAGAGTTAAGAGGGCTATTAAAAATCAATATTTGACAGAGAACAGCACATGCACCATTTTGTAGTCAGTGACCCAAAGAAGAATTACAGGTAGTTCAGTGTATGGGAAAAATTGAGTTTCTGAAAATCTTGTGTTGAACAAAAATGTGCTAAAGCTGAAATATTTTGTCCTATTTCCATTTTTATCCTGTATGTCACTGGGTCCTCTCAATTAAGTCAAAATACAAATAATGCAAAATTCAGCTTTACTTTGGTAACTTGTCAGTTAACCACAATGCACTCTTCGATTTTCACAATCAACAACATTCAGGACTCATCATTACACATCCTTATAGGTCTACACAGAAAGCAGGCCACAGAATAGGACAGCAAATACAATAATAAAAATAATAATCATGCCAAGGGACTATGCAGCCATGCTCCCACTGACTCTCCTTCAGTTCAAAAACTGTACTTTTAGCCCTTTGGGAATAAAAGATACACAGACAGCTGACTGTGTTTCAGTCATACAGCTACAACTGCCCCTTTCAACCAGACAAAATTTCTTAATACTACTGTTTTACCTGGAAGTCTGTTCATGTTGACGCCCTGGGCAGAAAGTCCAATTCCCATGTACCTGGAAATGGTTCAGACATTATAAATCTACATGAGAGGTAAAAAATGAGTAATCACAAAACATACAAATCTACGGTGTCTGTTATACACTCTTCTGTCTCTGTGCATTCTGCACACGCGTTCTTACCCATCTCGTCCTTTGCTGATGATTTTCACCTCAAAGTAGTAAACCCCACAAGCAGCTGGAATAGGGTGTGTTGCACGAACAGATGCCGCATCTTTCGGGGTTTTTCCATGACCTGAAAATAGATTTAAAAAAAAGAAACAAAACCACAACAGATTCATTTTATCACAGAGAGTAAAATGGGTTGATTATTAAGACTCATTCCATCGATATCAATTCAATATTCAGATTGGAGCATAACTCATGGCAACATATTAATAATTGCATTTTCAACATATTTTTGGCCAAAGAGTTGGAGTGGACTTTTTCCTTATTTGGCAATTATTGTATCTATGCATACCAGTGATGGAACTATAACAGGGACAAGATAAGTAAATGAGTTACGAAATTATTTTGTTTAGATTTAATTTTTAAGCAGTGCAAATTTGCTTTAAATGGACAAGCTGTCGCTGAGGGATACATGAAAGAAGTCAAATTTAAAGATACTGGCACAGAAAGGTATCCTTACTTCAGTGCATAGCTGTAGGCCCAATCAAAATGTGAGAGAACAAAAGAAAGCAAAGCAGCAGTAAGACTATAGTCGTGTTAACGCATTCATTGCTGGATATTTCATTACTACAGTAATTGACAGTTAAACAAGTTCCACCATGTTACATATAAAACTGTAAATTTACAAGAGCCCTGTAGGCCAACACGGTGTGCCCTACCATCACCCTAATGGCTTTTCCTGAGTGGGGCTAATTTAGGTTCCAAACAATGGTCCTGCGTTTACCAAGTGGACAAAGGTCAAGTAACAAGAATGACCAAAATTAGTCTCAAACCTGTTTACAGGAGTTTGCATCCACACGGATAAGGCTGCCTTCATAAGATAATTTTCTTCTGAGGCAAAAACCAAAAACTATAAACAGACTCCATTTAATCACTAGTGGGGAGCTAAATAAACTGCATTAGCTTACACTTTTACGGCCTCCCTTTCTGACAGAGAGAGCACATTTTAGAAAACTTATTTAGCTCTCATCTTCTCGGCATGTAACTATTACGACTTTAACCAGACAGGGTCTACTTAGACCACCACAATGTCTCCTCTTCTTAGCTTTTCTCAGCACATCATAAATAACATTAGCAAGCGATAAACAGAGCAGAGCAGGGCCTGGCTGAGCTGCTTGCATCATCCGAGAGAACCATGACTTTGAATGACTGCATAGACTGAAACGCTCTTATTTTTAAAGATTCTCAAGGGGAGAGGAGTCCACCGAACTGACTTCCAAATCGACTGCTTTAGGTAGCTAAAGGAGGTTTTCAAAACACTCATGTGGATGAATGCTACTTCCGGAAGACTACGCTTAGCTAGCAGGCTGGCTAACTCTGAAAACTTGTTTCCAGCTCCCGTCCAGCAAAGGAAGCGCTGTCGCAGTAATATCAAATAATCTTCGCCTTGACCGTTTCAGTCAACACAACTTAGGCTGTAGCTTCCTGACCAGCTATATTAACCACCCGGTCAACCAAACAAACCATTGCCTACACTGTTGATGCTGTCGTGATTGTTTTTCTTTCGACCAAAACTAGCCTGATGTGACAACGATGTAAAGTCTTTAGGGGCACAAATACTTCCACTGGCTTGGTAGCTAACCAGGAGGTAAACTAAGAATCGTTCATCTTGCAATACATTAGCGTGTAAACACTGGGGACTGGCTAACGTTACTTAAAACACTGGAGGCACTTGGTTTAGCTCGCTAACGTAGCTAAGTTAGCGGTCCAGCTAGCCAGCTCTGTTGTTGTTGTTGATGATGACGCCGATGTTGCACCGGGGATTTACCTTTGTAATGTACCCGAAGATTGTTCTGAGAGAGGCCGATGTAGCTGAATTTGTCCTTAGGGCTCCACGATCTCGGCAGAGGCGTTTCTTGTTCGTTGACGGCCGGGTAGAGGCGCCTGAGCCGCTGGTTGAGCTCTTTCTCTTGCTCATTTAGAGCCGAGTCCCCGTGAACAACGACCGACATCAGAAATCCGCAGCCCGTTGGCGGTCCGGACATTGTGATTCTCCCCTTCAATACCAAACGCTTCCCAGCTACTTTTAGCTGGACAGCTCCCCAGAGGCAGCCAGCGATGAGCTGTGACTACTGTCAGCTGCCGCAAGACAACAAACTGGTTAAAGGGTTTCTTTGCTCTTTTTGTGTTCCTCTGTCCGGTTCGCTAGCCCACTAGCTGTGAGAGCTAGCAGTACAACAAGCAGCAAATCGAGCAGGCTTTTCAGTGGATCGTGGCGGAATATCAATTCCGCGAAGGCGACAAAATACAGAAAGTTGAACCCCGAAGTTTAGTACGACACGCAGCTAGTTCATGAGCGTCATTTGGAACAAGACATGGAGAAAACGCTGTAGATTGTCTGAGCCCGATCTTTTGTTTGTTGTTGGTGAGAAATCCGCCTCTCTGATTGGCTCTCGTGGAGTCCAGTCACACTTCTGGAGGAGTTGATAGAGGAGCAGCCTGTCCGTAATATCATGGGCTCTCTTTAACACTGCTCGATGTCGCGTTAAGTGCACATGCAGTCAACTTTATTGATTGATTGGCAAGAAGTTATCTGGACAGATACTTGCAAGTGTAACTCACACATACACACTGACACCTATGTTTGTATGTTTGTATTCCTACCTACCTACCTAACCTCAAACTATGAAATCTTTGCCTTTCCAAATCTTTACTTTTTCGTATAAAAGCTTCATTTTTAAAAATAATAACAGTTCTCATGGTGGGTAATCAAATATCTCCACAACAACACGATCCTGAGAACAAAATAATAACAACTACAACAGTTTACAACATGCATTGTTGTTTTAACTTTTGCATATTATTATCCTCAGTGACCTGAAGCCTACATAAAGTAAAGTGGCCATTTTTGTCATGAAATTCTTCTCTGCATTTAACCCATTCACCCAAGTGAAGCAGTGGGCAGCCAGCATGGCAGCACCTGGGGAGCAGTGTGTGAGGATGGTACCTTGCTCAAAGGTTTCTCTGTGGTGGCAGTCCTGGGATTTGAACCCACGACCTTCTGATCACAGGGGCAACCACCTAGCCACCAGGCCAGCAGCTGCCCAGTAAGGCAGCCTTCTCTGTATTCTGCTTAAAAGATCCATATTCTACATTTTTTGCATTATGACATTTGCATGCTTGTATTTACCAGATTCAGTCGTAATTCATTTTTACATGAACATTCCCAACCTCTTAATTAAACAAGGTGTTGCCTTTAGGAATGCTATAAGTAAAAGAGCTCTGTTCTGAGTTGCTGCCTTTTATTGTGCCTCATTCAGGAAGCAGTCTAGATTGAAACACTCCTCATAGCTAAACTACTAAAGACTGATAAGCCAATAATATCTCCGTAGGGGTGTTAACTCGCCGTCTCTTACCATGCCATTTGTGTTTAAGGACGGCTGAAAACGGGTGGAATGAACCACTCTCACTTGAAAATGGGTAGGAAAAGTGCACGTTTAATTAGGCCATGACAAACAGCGACACATGTCTTTTTTTTATAACTGTTTGTTTATAAAGTCTGTTTGTGAGTCTGTGGTGTCTTTTGCTCCGTAAGACTAAATTGTTGTTCTGCATTTTGTTGCTTTCCGGCTGCCATAGCCATGATATCACAGACTCTGTCTCTGACACACATTTTTAAGGCGACCTGACCGTCCACTCTCTCTCCCCATACGTTACAGAGGCGACTCGACCACAAAAATTGTTTTTTTTAAACAATAAACAATACTTGGCCCCTTATCAACCGATCTAAAATCTGAATTCATGTGTACTACACTGGATATTAACGGACGTTTTGGAACTGTAGGAGGAGAAGGGGCACCAAATTCCAGCTATAAAAAGAATATAAATAATTAGGCACATTTCCACAAGAAGCTGTGAAGTGTGATCCCGTGATTGCTGTAAAACCAGTGTTCGGAGACACCCAAACGTTGATTTTATGGGCAAAAATGTTTGTGTAAAAAAAAAAATCTACTTGCACCATGGATTTAAACCGGTGTCTGTTCTGATTCTCTTCATTCAGTGTCCAGCATCTTATGGCTGGACCACCAAAGGGGTGTTATGGTTAAGGACACCTGAATGCATAGCTGCATTCATGGACTGACATCCAATCATTGGTTTTATGGGCAAAAAGTCTTCTCCCACCGGAGATTTGAACTGCGCTCTTCTGATTCAGAGGCCAGTGCTTTGTGCCATGGGGAGGGATGCGGCCATGTGGGAGTTTGCCTGCTCTTACCAAGCCATTGATGAGTAAGGTTGGCTCAACACATAGCAGCATTCGCGAACTGATTATTTTTAATTAAACCACAACAAACAGTGACACACATCTTTTCTGATAACTGACCTGAGCTTTAGTGTCTTGAAGTCTGTTTATGGGTCAGCTTTGTGTTATGCTCAGCATTTGATTCTCCGCATTCTTAGCCATGATATCACAGACTCTTTCTCCGACACACATTTTTAAGTGACTTGACCATCTGTTCTCTCTCCCTATACGTTACAGAGGCAACACAACCACAAAAATGGATTTTTTAAAACAATCAATACTTGGTCCCAATCAAAAATCTGAATACATGCACACAACACCAGATATTAACAGATGTTTTGACATTTTGAACATGCCAGTATTTCAAATCTGTAGGAGGAGAAGAGGCGCCAAACTCCATCTATAAAAAGCATAATAATGAAAAACTCAAGAAGAACACTAGTGTGATTACAGATTGCAAAAATAAAACTTAAGGTGAACAATATTGTGACTGCTTCTGCCATCACACCAATAATAAATTTTCTTACACAGGATTTGGATGTAACAGAATACAAATATTGGTAATACATATCCAGAATACAGAATTAAAGTATCCCTATTCAGTCCATGTTACACTCAGAATGCAGTTACTTTTTACATTTTGAAGAAAATACTTTTACAACACCTTAGAAATACATTGTTTGAAAGAGACACCTTCAAAGCTTCTTTATTCGTTATTTTAACATCAGTGCACAACATGTAGCCAGAGGTGGACAAAGTACTCACATTCATTATTTAAGTGAAAGTACAGATACCACTGGTCAAATGTTACTGCAATACAAGTGAAAGTCGTACAGTCAAAGTTTTACTTAAGTTAAAGTACTGAATACTTGCTTTTAAAAATACTTAAGTATTAAAAGTACATTTTCTTTCACTGCATTGTTCCATTATTGGCACAACACATACAATACCTAATGCCTCTGACTAGCTTGTAGAACCTCTAGAATAAATGTTACAGAATGAAACACAACCCGAGCTGACAAAGAAAACAAGTCATTTGTTTATTTTTAATTGTAACATTACA
>JBBPCZ010000012.1:17758060-17770886 GCA_037974445.1 Brycinus macrolepidotus | reverse complement strand
TTGTTAACATTTATCTTATATTTATAAATATAAATCCATATTACGTATTCATATTGTAGATTGTACATTATTGTATATTTGCTCAGTATATTGTTTATTGTGTCTTTACATATAGTTGTCGTTTTATACTGTTGTGCTTGAGAGACACCATCGACCGGAATCAAATTCCTTGTGTTCACTCACATACCTGGCCAATAAACGCGATTCTGATTCTGATTCTGAAAAAGTAGGTTAAAATGTAAATGCTTTACTTTTCACACCTGTCTGTTATTTCTGCATTCTTAATGTCTCAGGAAATTTAAGACACTTTCTAACCTCATGATTAATTTGAGGTTAGCAATCACCCAAATTGTTCTTCTTAAGTTTTATTTTTATTAGTATTATTCTGTTTATAGCTGAATATGGAGCCACTTCACTTCAGAGCTTGTGCTGAATTTCTGAACCGCTCCAACATCAAAACGTCTGTTAATATCCGTAGTTGTGTGCTTGTATATGTCTTTGTGATCGGTTGATCAGGGGCCGAGTACTGATCATTTAAAAAAAATGGTTGAGAGACCTTTTGACATAATGGTCGAGAGACATTTAAAATGTCTGACAGAGATAGTCAGTGACGTCATCTCCTGGTTTGGGAACAGGACATTAAGGGACTACAGAGAGTGTTTCGGGCTGCAGAACGCTGCAGCAGATCAGCTCTGCCGTCTCTCCAGGGCATCTATACCAGGAGATGCAGGACCAGAGCAATCAGGACCGTCAGAGACTCATCCCACCCCAGTAACTGTCTGTTTCACCTGCTTAAATCAGGCAAATGTTTCAGGAGTCTTACAGCCAGAACAGAGAGACTCAGGAGGAGATTCTATCCTCAGGCTGTAAGACTCTTCAACCAGGACATGCCACCTCAGACAATAATAAATAAATAAATAAATAAATATATATATATATATATTGCATATTCTATATTCCATATATATACCCATCTGTTTATGTGCCCTAATCATTAAAATATGGCACCCTGCACTTTATCATGCACATAAATACCATGCACATGTACAGTATACATTCAGATGTCTGTCTTGCACAATATGTCTATTTGCACAATATGTCTATTGTGCAAATAGACATATTGTGCAAATAGACATATTGTGCAGTATACATTCAGAATCAGAATCAGAATCAGAAAACTTTATTGATCCCGGAGGAAATTGCTTATGTGATGACTGCCACAACACACAAAGATGCAGAGACACAAGTACAATATAAAATATAAAATAAAATAAGTTTAAATAAAATCTAAATAAAAAATCTTTAGAAAGAAAACAACCACAATCAGCTGTCTATCTTGCACAATATGTCTGTTTGCACAATATGTCTATTTGCACAATATGTCTATTTGCACAGTGTGTCTATTTGCACAATATGTCTATTTGCACAATATGCTAATTTCAGATGAACATTTGCCCAATATGGTAATTTCACTTCAATTCAATTCAATTCAATTCAATTCAATTTTATTTATATAGCGCTTTTTACAACCAAGCTGTCACAAAGCAGCTTTACAGAGTCCAGGTCCGAGCCCCTAGTGAGTAAGCCAAAGGCGACAGAGGCGAGGAAAAACCTCGGGAGGAACCAAGACTCAAAAGGGGAACCCATCCTCCTCAGGTCGACCCGGAGAGAAAGGAACGAGAGTCTTCTCTTCTACCTCACCCATGCACTGTTTTTTGTTTCTCTCGCTATATATTTCTTTTATTACACAGAATATTTTTATCTTATTTTATTTTTAGTCTATTTCTTATTACTATCTTTTTCCTATTTCTAAGTAATTCTAAGACTAGTTTATCTATTCTGAAATTTTGCACAGCCTTAGGTGTGATTTGGGGTACATTTCACTGCACGTTGTTACTGTTGTAACTGTATAACTGTTGTGGTTTAAAATCAGCAAACAGACAAAGATTCTTCGCTCAAGACAAAGACTTTATTCTGTTAACAGGAAGAACCTTCTTTCCGGGGCAGTCCCAGTCCGAAGTGTCTCTTCAAATGAGTCCTTCGCAGAGGACTTTTATAGCCTCAAAACAACATACACATTACCTAACTAGGTTGGGTTCATGGGCCCCCTCTGCGCCAGAAACCCTTTATCATGTCTTAACTTTAATAAAGAAGTACCAGACGTCTCTCATGTTATGGCTCCTCATGGTCCGACCCTGAACACGCTCAGCGAACTGAAGCAAAGAGATAATGCCCAGAACATTTAATTAAAACATAGGGTTTTACACAAAATAACAAACTTATAAATCATGTCCTTTGCCCTAACGGCCCAGGACTAGTTATACGACTCTAATTATAAGTATAACAAGAGAGAATCATCAACCAGATATGAATCACCAACTGAATATACTGATTCTTTAAGTATATATTTGATTTTCCCTCACACTGTGTATGTGACAAATAAAGAATCTTGAATCTTGAATCTTGAAACTGGTGTATTCCCTTCAATAGCCTTGCGCTTCAATGGACATTTGGCAAGCAGTCCTCAGGCATTAGATGCTCTGGAGCCGACCCAGCCTCTCCCCCGCCCCTCTTCTCTTCTCAGTTCGACAGATTCCGGTCAGGACTTCTCTGTTTCAGACATTCTGCTGCCCAGTGGCCCTTTTCATAGCAGTTAAAACATTCTTCAGGGTCATAATTTGGGTCTGAGGATCCTGCTTGTCGGCTCCTGCACCATCCTCCATCCAAAATTGCTTCTCCCCTGGACCTTATACATTGTCATAGCTAACATATGCAGTTCTTTCTCGACTTTGTCCTTTTGTTTCTTCTGTCAGGCTTTGATGTTAAAGTAAAGTGGCCCGTCATAGTCACGCGTGAACACATCACAACAATGTGAACTTCTTTCTCTGCATTTAACCCATTCACCAGGTGAAGCAGGGGGCTCCCACCAACGAGGGGCACCCAGGGAGCAGTGTGTGGGGACGGTACCTGCTAGTGATGACACTAGCAGTGTTGGGATTGAAACACACAATCTTCCAATTCCACAACCACTAGGCCACCCAGCTGCCCCAGCTGTTATCTTCTCCCTGCAGAGTGTAGTTGTGCTAATTTCAGGTTTCAGGCCATTCACCAAACTGTTCCTCAGGTTCGCTTCCCATAGGCCCACCTAATCTCTCAGCACCTGTGGTTGTTTGGTGCATGAGACTGAATTCCTAACAGAACACCAGTAGATCATCTACAAACTTAATGACAGGGTCTTTGAGATGTGGAGGATGGGATGTGGAGGATGTGAGTGCTTTTAACATTGTCCTCAGATCAGGGATGATAAACCAGGTGGGTACCCTGACCTCTTGCCACTTCAATCATAGGCATTTGCTTAATCCCTTTGTCTTCGCTCCATTTTCTTTTGGCATGTTCGATTGGAAACAGAAGTCTCTTCTGTCTCTTCCTCTCCATCCTCCTCTTCATCTTCAGAGGGGAAAGTCATCATCGGTTCAGCTGTGAAAGATTCTGGTTGTTCTGACGATCTGGCAGACAATGCGCTCTGCGGTTGAGTTGGTTCAGACGAGCTTGGGCCTTGCTGCTGAGTGCTCTGTGATGACTGTTGTGTGGATGGATGATATGATGGGGGTGTGTGGTCGCGGTCATGATTGACACTGAAGCTCTGAGGCACTGCAAGATACAAAGAACAATTTCTCTGAGTAGAATTATCTTTTATTTTTTACTTTTACATTATTTTTCATATTTTTCATTATGATTAATTTTTTACTTCATCCTCTACTGCTCCTGTAACTTATTGTTTCATGCACTGTTTTCTTTCCCTACTTTCAGTTTCTTCGTTCTACTTATCTTCCATCACGTCTTTCTATCCGATTCAACCTTTCCTTTGAAATGTTCTTTTATTAGACTCGACATTTTCTGTCTCTTTCTGAATCATACTCAACTGTGTTAAAATAAGTTTTCCCTCTTTTTTTTCCCAGGAAAGTTTCCCTTGCCTGTGGTCTTTTTTCTCTTTCCCTCAGGGAGATAATTTTACTTTACACTCAGTTGTCACCGATGGTTAAAAGGCAGGGGGGGACGCTATTCCATATGCTCCTAGAAGCTTAAACAAGCCGTCAATCCCCAGTATTTGTTGGCAATCCCTCGATGTGCCCCGAACACTTCTTAGAGCGCACCAAATGAGAATTCATGTCACCCAACAACACGTACCTTAGTTGTGGGGTCATCTTCCCCCTGAATTAAGGGATCCCAGTGGATACAGTCTAGGGCCTCCATGGTCAGCCCTCTCTTCTCTGAACAAAGTGAGGTAGAGGCTGGTTAAAATTTGAACCAGGATGATCAGTCACCGTCTGCTGATGGCTCCAGAAAAATCACTCAAGGAATCCTACTTCTGATACCAAATTGTTGTAGAAAAATACCCTTTGATCAAATGAACGGTAGGAGAGATGACATTGAGGACTTGGTCACTTGCAAGCTTGTGATTTTATACTCTCAGCGAAGAGGGCTCACATCACACAGAGTGCATACAGTCTGCAGGATGGAACAAAGATGGTATCGTCACAGACTCTTTTATAGTCGTTTAGCCTTTAAGAGCACAGGTCAATGAAATACGTAAAACATGCTGTTGTTGTGGTTTAACAAAAAAAATAATTTTAGTTAATTTTCTAGCAAACTGCTCAAGTTCAGCTGTGAAAGTCTGCTTTTCTCTTAGCGGCCATGTACACCCCAACACCCTACTCCACAATGAGCACTTCTCCAACATGCCAGCCCCACCCCCTTTTCAGTGCATGAATCAGTGTGAGTGCGTGTTTAAGAGCTGTTAGTTAGCTGGAAAAGAGATTAAAATAGCAGAGAAAAGAGTCAATTTGACCAAGAAACAACTGACTTACACTCTAAAATTAACACACACTTCACATTCACATTCTGAATTTCCCCTTGGGGATCAATAAAGTTTCTATCTATCTATCTATCTAGCTATCTATCACACTTTGCAATTTCTCACGGAAATGCAATCTAGTTTTATTATTATTCTTTTTATAGCTGAAAAAAGGCCCTGCTTCTCGTCTGAGCGTGTGTGGACTTTTTGCACAATTCTAAAGCTAAAACATTCATTAATATCTGGTGTATTGTGCATGTATACAGCTTTTTTGATTGTTTAAAGATTAAATTTTTGTGCTCAAGTCACTTCCGTAGTGTGTGGGGACAGAGAGCGGAGGGGGAGAGAGTCTTGGAGATAACGTTATGATGTCGCTGCTGAGGCAGCCAGAAAGCGACAAACGTTGAGCAACAAATCAGTCCTGCAAGAGCTAAACACAGCAGGCTTATAAACAGACTGTAAGACACAAATGCTCAGGTCAGTTATGAAAAGAAATATGTGTTTCACTGTTTGTTGTGGTTTAAAAATAAAAATATCTCATGAACGCTTGTTACGGCGCTGTCAGTTGGCAAACTTAACATTTCTGGGTGAAAAATGTGTCTGATAGACAGTAAAACTCTAACAGGTTACGTTAGCCCGCAGGTTTTGTGCTGAAAGCAGTTTTTTCTCTGATTCTCTGAGCTGTTTGTCTCATGCATAAAGCAAATAAACAGTAACTGTGGACAGTTATTTACATGCAGAGAGTCAACAAAACATGTAATGTGCCCTTGGTTGCCCAAACTTTTGCATACAACTGTATATTTTAGTTTTCTTTTTCTTCTTTTTGTATAATTTGTTGGAATGGTCAACTCTGTGTTTATTAATGAATAGACCGAAACAATTGCCCAAAATTACTTATGTTCATTTACACTCATTAATAATGCTTTAATAGTTTAGAAGGTTTTTTCTTTCTCTTTGCAAAAAATGCAAATTTCTCTTCAGACAGTAATAAAATAAATATAAAAGAGAGAGAATGAATGAGTTGAATAATACAAAAAAAAGTTAAACAGTTTCAGTGTGTCACATTGGTTGCTACAGAAAGTCATGTGACAGGATGTTTGGGTTGTGTTGTAAAAAGTGGACACTCCTCTGAGGGGCTAGACACCAGTAAAAAAAAAAAAAAGGAACAAGCTGAGCTGCAGGCAGCCTGTCCCTGCAGTCGAACTAGGGGATGTCAAAGACCACCAAGATGTGGAAAATAGCTGCTTTGTTGATACTTCTTTTTAGGACGGCACACTGCTTTGCTCAGTCAGGTATGCCCCTTTTTCTTTCACTTTCAAGGGAAAAATTATAGCATTCTTCAGCGCTGTTCTTCATCTCACCTAACATGGAATACACACATGTCTGTGTAGCTGTCAACATAGCTCATTTAAGAAAATACACAATTAAGAAAAGTCATCTGTGGTGTGCAATGGAAACTGACTTTGAAGATAATCAGCTCTGGCATTATTGTCCAACACATCAGTTAGGTACATGCTATATTTATCCTTTGTACAGTGGAGTTTGGTTTGTGCTTGGTATAAACAGTCTGGCACACCCAACAATGAATTATTTTCTTTTTCCAAAGAGTCTGCAGGAAAGCAAAGTCAGATTGTCCTATACTTTTCTTCTGTAATCCATGCTAATGTTTCTGCATAGATGGGGCATTTTTGATCTACAATGCACATAAGAACAGATGTCTGGGAGACAGCCTGCAGGAGCTGGAAGTGTGTAACCCTCAGAGCACGAGTCAGCAGTTCCGCTGGACCTCAGAGAACCGCATCTTTAATGTTGCTCAGAGTAAATGCCTCGGCACAGGAAACAAGAATGAGGGCACTAAACTGCAGTGGTACATCTGTGATGCCAACAGTGATCTTCAGAAGTGGGAGTGCCAGAGCAAGTCTCTGTTTGGCCTGAAGAATGAGGATGTTTACTTGTCACTCCAGGGAGATTCCGAACTAATAATGTCCAAATACCCAGGAGATGAGAGCAAGTGGATAGTCCATGGAACACGGGGCACCGTTTGCTCTCAGCCATACGAAGGTATGAGTACTGACTTCTTAATGAAGCTTGGAATAATGTGATAGTACTTTCCATGTATTGTATGAATCTATTTCATTTGCAAGTCTAAACAGACATTAAGGCTACAGGTTTGTTGGAGAAGGGAAAGAACATACATTAAATAATGACAAAATGTTCAAAAAATAATATTTATTTATCATTTCATTATTTTTCTTACCTTTTCTGTCTAACTTCACAGAATTGTACACACTTAAAGGCAATGCTTTTGGACGCCCCTGCCATTTTCCATTCCACTTCAGCAATAAATGGTACACAGACTGCACAACAGAAGGTCGCTCATCCGGTCACCTGTGGTGTGCAGTCGAAAGTGAATATGAAGATAATCAGCTCTGGGGTTATTGTCCAACACATCAATTAGGTACATGCTATATTTATACTTTATACACACTGAACACAAAAAGTACGTCTATTTTATATGTTTATGTTTACGGCATTTAGCAGACGCTCTAATCCAGAGCGACGTACATCAGTGCTTTAGTAATCCACATCTGTTCTTCATACCTGTAAAGCTAGACTTAAATCAACATCTGCTTTTAACCAAGTTACTGCTAGTTAAGTTATACACCTTAAAAAAACCTTAATAATAAACCCTAAAAATAAACCCTGTCAGAAAGAAAAAATAAGTCAGAGGTTAATACACAAGTAAGGAAAAATGTGAAACTAATCAGCTCTGGGGTTATTGTCCAACATCAGTACATCTATTTTATATGATACCACTGGTGGTGATTTATAGGTGATTTTTCTGTTTGCAGTCAATGAGTTCTGGAGCAAGAACCCTCTGACAGACGTCTATTATCAGGTAAATGAAGAGTCTGCACTGACCTGGTATCAGGCCAGGAAGAGCTGCCAGCAGCAGGGGGGGGACCTGGTGAGCATCACTGAGCCCCACGAGCAGACCTTCATTTCAGGTAGTTTGACTCCTGAGTTGTGCTCAGCTAATGTATGAGGCTTCTTGGTGATCTTTTTAGATGATTGTTTTCGACATGTTATCACTCGTTATAAATAAGAATTAAATCAGGACTGAGTCACTGAAGGACATTCACTTTCTTCATGTAAGATTGAAAAAGTTTTAAGTCCAAAACTCCAGAACTCAAAGATCACTTCAAATATAAATAATTTAGGAAAAATATGTTTAAGCAATGCTGCATCAATCTTATGATAATTTCACGTTGACATATATGAACTAAGTATATTTATTTGTATTTTGTGTAAGCCTGTATATCAAACAACGAATAGGCTGCGATCGCTCATGAAAAACAAGGACTGAATGTTGTTATTTATCTAGGATTGACTGAGAGTACAGGTCTGGTACTGTGGACTGGGTTGAACAGTTTAGATGCTTCAAGTGGATGGCGCTGGGTCAATGGACAACCTTTACGTTACCTGAAATGGCTCAGTGGTGAGTTTTTTAGGGTATACTTACAGTAAGGAGATATGCTAAGCATGATTCTTTTTGAATTCTGGATAATGTTTATCAAATCGTGCACTTAGGTATGAGTACCCTCACTTTTAATGATATATTAGTATTAAAGATAAATACACAATGTAAGAAAAACATTCTCCCCCGATCACGCCACACTGTCAGAAAAAGAAAACAATCTTGTACCCTCAAAAGGTACAATGTGGACCTTAAGTAAAGGGGTATATTTGTTCCTTTTCATAACCTAATACTTTGAAATAGACAAATGTAAACAATAAAAACATCAGAGTCAGTGCAACTTTAAAAATATAACTGCAGTAGAATATGACAAAACTAAGGGTACTGAAAATGTACCTTTCAGGGTACCACATCAGTGCAAGTTGAATACCTTTGTTCCTGAGAGGGCTTGGTCCTGGAAGATGATGTCATAGAGTTATGTAAATTATGTAAATTAATTCATAGATAGACAATTTAAAAGTTTCCCAAATTAGATTCAAACTGCATTTTAAACAGTTTCACTGCTTCCTGAATATTTAAAAGAGAAAATGTTGAGTATAAATGTAAACACAAAAATAATATTCCTTTCTAAAGCTAGTTTTATCTTAATAGCTCAATTTTACTGCACTAAAATAAATTAAAATGTTTCAAATATTTTTTTTGCAGAAGTTTTATATTCCTTTCAATAGTTAGTGTTAAACAAAAACAGGATTTGCTCTTGGCTGTGATACAAACATTGATTTCAAACTTAATAAAAAAATTCAATGTTGTTTGGGAAAAAGTATTTGATGAAATCCATCATGTTACTTGCCAGACTCTAGGTGAGCTGGTATGTTTCATTCTTTCTTTTTTGTTTCATTATTCCTCTTTAGTCAGACAAAAATAGACAGCTAGTTTATTAATTTAACTTTTCTATTGCATGTACATGTTTCCATGCCAAAAGGACAACCATCTTCTGAGCCAGGCCACACCTGTGGGGTGTTAAGTCAGCTTTATGGCTCTGAATGGTCCACTGCTGTTTGTTCTGAGAGACATGGATATATCTGCCAAAGAGGCCTCTCCACTCCCACTGTTCCACCCGGTAATTCTCTTCTTACAGCACTCTTTGTTTCAGTGCTGATCTTTGATATCTGGACGTTTTTACTGTTATTTTAAATGGTGTTTAAATGGAATGTGCTCTCCAGTGGTGCACACAGGTTCTTGCCAGAGTCCATGGATCCCTTACTCAGGCCACTGCTACTTCCTCAATCGCACAAAGAGAACATGGCTGGAGGCAAGAGACGCCTGTCGGCGTGAAGGTGGAGACCTGCTGAGCATTCTCAGTGTAGAAGAGCAGAGCTTTGTCATCTCACAACTTGGATACTGTGAGTTCCTGTTAATGTTCTATGTACTATAACTATGTATATAAAGGCTTTGGTCCATATAGACCATGTAAGGTATGAGGGACAAATAAGCGGTGGATAAACTCTCAGTATTTTAGCCACAGCACTGAGAACCGTTTGTTGTGTGAGATCTGTCAGTTATGTACGTGTCATTTCTGCCAATCTGTGCAGCAAAGGCCGATGAACTATGGATTGGTTTTAATGACCTAAAGACTCCAATGCTGTTTGAGTGGAGTGACCACTCCAGTGTCTTGTTTGCCTTTTGGAATTTGAATGAGCCAAGCCACAATTCTCTCCTTAAAGAACACTGTGTGAAAATGAGTGGAAAGGTAAATTCCCAAACATCACATCATCAATCCAGACATGACATTTGATAAGAGGCTCATTTCCTCATTTCATACACATCTGTTTCTCTATTAGGAGGGCAAGTGGGCTGACAAAATCTGTCAGAACAAGTATGGTTATATCTGTAAGATGCAATCCCATTCAAACCCGTCCACTCATATCACAAGCCCTGGCTGCAAACATGTAAGTGTTTGTTTGAATTACTACCATGAGACATAATAATACAATACGGTTTCGGATTTTGTACTGTATATTATGTTTGCTGTTACTGGGATTGAGTACCAGTAATCACTATTGTATGTAACAGAATACAGGTATGGGACATAATGTGAAGGAATTCAGGTATTATATTCAGAATACAGAAACAAATTAGTGCATTCGGTATAGTCACATTTTGAAAAGGCAGTATTTAGAATATAGTTAATTTTTTTCACATTTTTAGGAATTTCTTTTTTGAATACTAACCACTAAGTGAAAAACGACTGAACAGCATCTTTACAAACATTTAAGTTCCTGTTTAAGCCTGAGTGAACTGATAAATCAGTGTGATGAGCCAGTTATTTATCTTAGTGTTACTGAGCTCTTTTGAGGTGTGATTGGTTTGACATTATCCTCAATAGTGGACATGTTTCTGAGTTCAATTTTGTATTGGACTTGGCATGTATGTTTCATGTCATGTTAATACATTTTGCATGGAAATCACATATGTAGCAACCAACTTTATAGTGACATTTGTAAGATGTATTTAATTGTTTATAGAAAATGTTTATTTTAATTTTCTATAATTTATTTAGTTTATTTAATTTTCATGAAACTTATAATCTGAAAAATTACAAGTAAACTGCCAACCAGTACCAACGAAGACCTATGTGAATTAAAAGTTTATTTTCAAAGGCCTTATTAGCATACATTCTAAATGTATTCTGAATATGCTACTTTTGCATACGGTAATGAGATGTGAACTGATTTTATTCAGCAGCTACAGTATTTCGTCCACTACTGTACCCACATTTCATTCTGAGCGCGCTATTTCATTTTACCACCCATAAAATTCATGCATGTGTTATACATGAATTCATCCTGTTCCAGTTAATCTCAATCTGTTTCTTACTCCCTAACACGTTTCTTGGCTATTTCAGCGTTGGATCAGGTATGGGAGCTACTGCTATCTGGCAGGATCAGAGACTAAAACCTTTGAAGAGGCCAAGCAGATGTGTGAGAAAACTGGATCATATTTGGCTGACATTACAAACAGGTCAGAATGCTATTAGAGGTTTGGCCACTTACACTTGATGTGAAATCTTTTACTGTAATCTACAGTATTCCCAGAGCTGTGGATAAGTATGACCTACAGTAGTTATTAAGATATGAATAAGGATAATCTACAATAGTCCTTAAAATATGAATATGTAAAATCTACAGAAGTCTTGGAGCTGTGAATATATTTTCTACAGTAGTCTAGGAGCTATGAGCATATGTAATCTACAGTAATCCTGGAACTATAAATAAATATAATATACATAGTCCTAAAACTGATGTTAAGATTTCATTCAGGAATTGTACATCACCACATGTTCAAGAACTATTGGACAAGGAATTAGTTTTCATGTAGATCATTGTTTTTAAGCCCATTCTCTTTCCTCTCAGGGTTGAAAATGCATTCCTGGTCAGTCTTATTGGGGCACGACCAGAGAAGCACTTCTGGATCGGACTGTCCAACCAAAAGGACCAACATATGTTCGAGTGGACCAACACCAAGAAGGTTTTGTTCACACACTTCAATGATAGAATGCCAGGTAAGGCCTAAAACAAATATAATATAAAGTAAATATTTCCCAGTGAATAGAGAAAAATGATGTTTTATCACATTCAACTGAAATACACAGGGGGAAAACAAGGTTGCGTCGCCATGACCACGGGAGTACTTGTTGGATTATGGGATGTGCTGAGCTGTACTAATAAAGAGAAATACCTCTGCAAGCAGATGGCTGAGGGAGTGATCACAACTCCAGCCCCACCAACCACTCCTGCTCTCAGCTGCAGAGAAGGGTGGTTTCCACTCACAAACAGAGATCTCTGTTTTAAGGTATAATGATAATAATCATAAATAATAACAGAAATGATGAACTTAAAAAGAGAGAGGTAGTCTGATGATGTTGAGGGTCCTTTAAATGTGAATACAAGAAAATGACATGCAAAATGAGATCTTATCGAGTCTGTTGTGGAAAGGCATTGGGGCCATGAGGCTAATGTTGATAACAAGCACTAGAAGTTAGTAGCCATCCAAGGTCAAGTGGGTTTCAAGTAGGTTTTACTGTCATTTGAACCATATACACACAGTTTACAGTAAAACGAATTGAAACAATGTGCCCTCAGAACCATGGTGCAACGCAAGAACAGAAGCATCAAAAGACCACAAGTGCAGACAGGACAAAAGAAAGTGCAATAAAAACACAAGAGCAACAAAACAACCAGACAAGACAACAAGACAACATTTAGTGCAGTTGACAATAGCTGCCATACTCGTCTGAATGAATACATAATGACAGCAACTGTATTTTATGACAGATACTGTATTCAAGCAGCGGAGAGTTATGTGTGCAAAGATGTAGAACAGAGGTAGACAGCAATAAACATTAAAGTATAAGTATATTAGATTAGATTAGATTAGATTGACTTTATTAATCCCACAATGGGGAAATTCCTTAGAAACAGCAGCAGTAAGAA
>JBBPCZ010000012.1:17709689-17725596 GCA_037974445.1 Brycinus macrolepidotus | reverse complement strand
TGACAATTAAACTAAACAAAACAAAGGCTAATACCTTGAATTTTCTGGTAAATTTAAGTGCACAACAGAAAGTGGGAGTGGCTTAAGCCGCGGCAGCCACTCAGCTCCTCTGGACTGGAGGACTCTCTGCAGGGCGAGCAGCACCAGGTTAGCTAGCGGATGCTGTTTCAGATGCCGTGCATAGCTGTACTTTTACTGTACTTTAACACCGACTTGCAGACTGTGCAGGTCACCGTGCGGTTTGTGTGTCTAGACTGAAGTATCTCTATACACGTGACGCGTGTCTGTCACCTACTGCCTCTGCTGCCGTGTCTCTCGTCTTGTGTTTAGATTCTCCTCCACGTGCCAACGTTCCCGCCCCTTTTATAAAGTGACTATAATAATTGGTTAAGTCAAGGAACGCGCGTCAGCGTGCGCCAATCAGAGGCAGAGACTGCACTGAGTACACAAGCGCGCACACAGAGAGACGAAAAAAACACACGACTCGTCGACTTCTCTCAGGGGGCGTCGACTTCTGCCTCTGACGTCGACGTGTCGACGCGTCGGCTTTTCTGTTAATGCCCTAGTTCCAACTTGTTAGCATACCTCTGAAAAATGAAATATCATGATACATATTAAATATAAAAATATTTACCACACCTTGCAATGTTACTTTTTTTTAAACCCTCTCTGGCAAAAACATATTTCATGATACTTTACAAAATCACAAAATACACAATACAAGATAGTAATTTTTCTGACATCTGTAAGTTGGACAAAAAAAGAATGCAGAGGTGCCACATAAAAAATACTACCAGAACCATGAGTATAATGATTTGTATTTAAGGTTTCACACACTGCACTGCACAAAATAAAATAAACAGGACTAATTATGTTCTCTTTGTAATGAAACATGTAACGAAGTTGGTCAGTGTTCATTACGTACTACAATAAAAAAGAATATTATGACATTTGTGATCAAAAGTTTAACAGAGCTGTCTTACACACACAAACATTTCTGAGAAGCTGAAGTGATCTAGACAGACGCTGCAGTTGTCAGTCAACTTGCGGTTGCTTGGACAACAAATTGCTGCCAAGGCATAAAATCTCCTGTGGAGTGGATTTGGAACAGACCTCCCTGCCCAAAGTCTTTCTCTCGTCTGGTAGATATTAACCTTATTAAAGCACTACTGATGACAATCAGCGGACATGATCTGCACAGAAAAACTCAATTCAGAACATTTCAATAATGGCAAGGACGTTCATATATGGAAACATATCCCAAAGGATATACTCAACCTCTGCGTCTTAGTATATATGTCTTGGATGGAATGTCTTGTTCCGAGTGGTGATATGAGGCTTTCTGGACAAAAAGACACCACATGAACAAGGCTTACGGTCTGCTAACTGCAGCTTTCCCTGTACAAGTGTTTGGTCCTGCTCAAAATAATGAAATAAACACTTTAGACTTCAAATTTCAGACAAAAAAGCTCACATCTTTTCAATAATTCATCTGGGCACATTGAATTTCTGTGTCATATGATGTTGTGAATGAATCATCTCAGAACTCCAAAAAGGCTTTCAGATTTCAGCAGGACATTTCAGCTACGTCCTGCACTTGATGGTCAGAGTCTGAAGTTTGTTCTTGGCTATGCAAAAAAAGACATTATTGGACATAATTTACAAGGCTTTCACAATATTTCAAGTTCTCTGAGAGAATACTGAAAACACTTGCTGCCACAATGGTCATGATAAAAAATATTTGGAGAAACGTCCTGTTTCTAAGGAACAACATGGCTGCCTCGTGTCAGAGCAGAAAGAAAAAAAAGTGCAGGCGACACATCCGGCATTAAAATATAAATATTCTGACAGAGGAAAATTGCAGACAGATATCAGCTGGTTGGAGAGTAAACACACAAAGTGTTTTGTTTTGCCTAAACATCACACAACAGTAATCAGTAGAATACATCATATATACATGTCTGTTTCCTGTTCTCATTCACTGAAACATTTATACATAGAAAGAATGCATCATTTCACATCAAATTCCCATGTGTCGGAACTTGTATTGCTTAAAGAGCATTTAAGCAAGACTAGAAGGGAGAGGGAATGTTCATACCTTTGTATCCTAAGACTGCCACAGCTATAGTGAGCATAGCACACAGGACATACAGCAGAGCGATGGCTGCTCTCAGTGCCCAGTCATTCTTACATTTAGTGCATTCATTCCCCTCCTGGATTCCTGCAAGAGAAAGAAAACAACATGAGATCTCAGATGATGCTTGAAAGCATGACTGAAGAAAATGCAGCTTCTACTGAATCACTCAAGGCCTGGACCTGGAGCCCGTATAGCTTTCAGTTTTTCTGCAAAATCCTTAAACATGCATGGCACATTATTTTGGCTGCTTGATTTTAATGCCAGGTTTCAGAGGCTAAGAGTAACATAGAGGGACCTCATATGAACTTTCTTGGCATTGCAACACTATCTAGCCTGTTCAAAGTTGTAGAACCTTCTGGAGGGAAGCATGCAAAAGAAGTAAACTTCAAAGGTCCCATTTAATGGAAAACTAAATTCCTCTTTCTTTTTTGGATATAATGTGTAAACACTGTTAGAGTTTTAGACATACCCTTCACTCCACAGTTTACACAGTTCATATATGGAAACCAAGCTGCACAAACAGATTGTTTTAGATTCTCTGTCATGAGAACCAACTGCTTTACATACACCTACTTACTAAACCTAAAGCATTCTAGCTCTGCCCATTTAAACTGACGTCATAAGGAGTGTAATGTCCTATACCAGTTTTTGAAAGAAGTACAATAAAAGACAGACTGGAACAGAGAACAGAGCAGAATAAAGATCAGAACACAGAACAAAGCTTCTTTACTTATGTCAGTCTTAAGGGCACAAGAAATATGTGGCCTGTTTAATTCTACGTAGGGCTGTGATGAATGGCTGGGGCGACAAAACCCAAAGCCATTTCAGTCTGAATGCACGTTTTGAACTACAAGCTTTGAAAATGTCTATTACATCAGATGTTGTTACTTATTTTTTGTTCACTCAGCATTTCCGCAGCTCATGTGAGTCAAGGAAGTCATTTTGTTTAATTTTCTGAGCAGTGCCTAAAAGAAACAAGATTACTTTGTTACCATTGCTGCTTATTTATTACTCCTCTGCATTTTTCTGTGTTCTCAGTATCAAAAAGCTTTTTTGCAAAAGTGAAAGTTTCTGGCCAAAAAACAGACTGAAAAGACTGATTAGGTTTACAGCTTAGTCTAACTTATTACTACATACTTACTCTGAGAGATACACTGCACTGTGTATGCTAAACATAATAAACTATTCTGACTTCAGATATATAGCATTCCATTCTCCCGATTACACTGCCCTACATTCTCTTGATTCTTCTCTAAATTAATAAACTATTCATATTTCATATTTCAGAAAAAATTGCCACAAGAGTTTTTTCTATATTAAATAATTTTTCCAAACACAGGAAATCCTTTTGAATTTTACAGCAATCAATCATTTCAGAACTAATGTTTAGAGTCTGGGGTGCCTGTGAGACATAGCATTACACAAGCTAAAAAGAACAAAACAAACTATAATAAAATATAACAGATTCCAGAGATCTTACACAGATCAATATATTTTGGAGATGACACAATAACACCTTTTACCTCATAATACCAATACTCCACCTGATACCTTGAGTATCTGCCAGTACTGATTCAGTATTTCTTGAATGAGCTGTTTTTACTTGAAGCACTGGCCTTCATCTTAAAGTAGATCATCATGCTCAAACTACTAAAACTACAGGAGGAAATGCACTGCTGACAACAGTACATCACATAGTGTGGGCGTGTGCTACGGCCATGAAAACAATTAAATAATTAAATGTAAACAGTTCCAAAATGACAGGCTTGGTAGAGTTTCTAAATGCATTAGCACATCCTCTACAGTAAACAAGCTTTTCTTTTTTCTCCCACTTTTAGCACGCAATTTCTGTTTCTCTGCTTTGGGTTTAAAATATTAAAAACATCAAATATAAAATGTGCCTTAACAGTTGCACGGGTCATATTCAAATATGTTAAATTTAACAAATAAATTATTATTCTGCATTCACCTGGATGTTTTTTTAAGATGAAAAAAAACTGGGGTTGCCCAAACTTCTGCAGAGTCCTAGGTTTCAGGTTAGGTGTGTTACAGGATGGGGAAGTTTTTTTTTTTTTTTTTTTTTTTCTCTCGTGTATACAGTCCAGCACCATATTTAGTGACAACAGAATGCATACGCAACGTTATTTTTCTACAGCATTTCTCAGGCAGACGCCATGGAAGCTGAATGAGCGGGCAGGGGAGGAGTCGTGTGGAGCTGTAGCTGATGCAGTCAGCCCTCAGCAAATAAACATCCCCAGGAGCACAGGCTCCTCCACAACACATTTAGACATTCCACAGCTGGCCTGACATCCCCTCCCTTCAAATTTGATCAGAATGTGGGCCTTCATCAGCAGATGGTCACAGTGGCAGCCCTGGCATCCAGGTTTGTTCTCTAATGAAAGCTCCAGGAGGGAGATGAAGGGGATGAAGGGAGCAGGTCATGGGGGTAGTGGAGACATGTCCGCAGACCCACACATCTGTGTAAACACTGTGGCCGAGCGCCTCAAAGGGTTTAGCCGCAGCCCGGATGTGGGAACTGTGGCCTCCAGTGGCCCTGAGAGCTTTGTGAGGTGGTCTTGTGTTAGAGTTGCGCAATATGGTCAAAGAAAAATATTGTAATTATTTTTCTACATACTTCAATTGAGATATGCCATGCAATATGTAAAAAATACACGAAAGACATCAATATAACATGATTAAAGCCTGACCTATGTTATTTTGATAATAGAAAATGCATTTTTTCCACAGTCTGTAGATTTCAAACTTAGGTTACCATGCAGCTCTGAGTAAATTGAAATAAAAGATGTAGAAAATGCATACACTGAGACGCGGATCTTAAAAATAACAACAAAAGGTCGATTATTACATTGAGTGAGCAGCCTACTGTAATGTTTTTTACTAGCTTGGCAGTTAATTTCATTGTTGTTAGCATGTAGGTTACACTTGCAGAATGAATAGGACATATTTTTCAAGTCTCAACAGACATATATAAACTTTGCGTGTGGAGAACGATGTCAGAACAACACAACACTACAGGATGACAAGGCATATACTGAGGCCTATTTGACCTTCCTGCCAGTGGTGAAATGTCTCCCGATATCATGCTGATCTTAACTGATTATCTTCCTAGATTGTCTTGTGATGTACAGTCCATTTGAAGCCACCTTGAATGTGAATTATTAATATTAAACGTGCAATATTTATAACTCCACCATCTTGTAGCGTGGGGCAGATGCCAATGAAACGCAATGCTGATGTTTTCCACAAACAGCTGAGATGAGATGAGCTAGCAGGAAAGGAGAATAAAGGTGTGGCAACCGCATGAATGTCTACAATAATGTTTATATAATGTCTCCTGTAAAACATTCTGCTTTTTTGTGCAAAAATGAATCGTAATTATTTATGAGAGTTAACTATCAGCTACAGTTTCATTATCGTGACAGGCCTACAAATATTGCAATAACAATATGGAACATAATGCACTGGTGTGCATCAGTCGTTTGCCTTCCTGTTTGGTCCTCTGAAACAAAAATTATTTTCCCAGAGATGCCTTTCATTCTCCCAACACATTTCGATCTCATGTGTGAATCAGATCTGAACAACACACTGTTAACTCTGTTAAGACAATCAAAGAAATACACCACGCAACAACACATACACAACATCTAGTGTCCTATAATCACCTAATTATGGAGTCATTTTGAATTAAGTTTAATTCAACATATTGTAATGTTTGTTTACTAGCTTCTTCATTTTGTTTAAACACTTTTAAAATGAGTTTGGCTTTCTATAAGTGTTTTACTTAGGCTGTTTGTTGGAAGCGCATCCCATCATTTCCTAATTCTTAACACGTAAAAATAATGGAACCTGGTCTTCTCAGTTGCAGTCTGGAATATGTCCATATATTGACCTCACAAACTGATCATTTATCTAAAGTTAAGGGTGACGGAAAAAAAGGTAATCTGATTTGAGAACTACAGCCTGCTGTCCAAACGTATATAAACGCTGTGACTAATTAAGATGCATACACAGACACAAATGTAAACATTCATACTCATGCACACAGTCACAAACTAGCTTTAGACGAATATCCTGCATGAGACAGACACTCTCCACATTTACTGCAAGGCTTTATCTGCAGAGGCTACTAAGACCTGGACCAGTAAATTCCTTGAGTAAATAAACACTGGAGATGCCTGTAAGCAGTTAAGGTACGGCAGAGCATAGGAGCATAAGAAGCCATTCAGACTCACTTTATTGGTTAATTTAGTTATTTTGTCTTTGTGTTTTAGGCATGCTAATGAGCATACCACCAAAATTAACAATGAAATCGCACAGTTTACACTAGAAACACAAAGTTATTGAGTTGAAGGGGCTGTAGCACCTCGAGATATCAGGGTTGCTTAAATGCAACTCCTAAAAAATAAAAAGAACTGAACGTTAAAATAATCTGAGCATATTAAATGCCTTTGTGTGCTTGTTTTAGGCTGGACTGTGTGCATTTTTAAGATTTATTTAAAAACCTGTAGTAACAGTGCGCTGTTTATACCTCTGTCATTTCGGCAGACCAGAAAGCTTCACCTCATAACCTGTTTGCCGCTTTGAGGATGTCACCAGGCTTGAGATGGTCAGCGTGAAAAAGTAGTGAGCTCGTTCTGTGCCCTGAAGTGGCCTAATTTCTTTAAACTAAAAAAACAAATATATTGTAAGGTGCTACAATTAAATACATTCTTTTATCAACCCTTATATCCCCTGCTCAGCGTGTGTTTAAACTGGTTTCGATTTTTTGCCGTAACACAATCGATTTATGCACTTTTTATCAACAGTCTGATTGGTCACAGCTTAGCTCATTTGCATAAATCTAGTTAAATAGATAGTGGACAGAGTGTGATGTGTCAGGTCTGATGTGTCAGTTGTGTATATATGTTGTCCCTTCTCACCACATTATAGGCCGTTATTATATTTGATGTACAGTGTTCAAAACGTAGAAAGGACAAAGATGAAATATTTGCTCGACCTCACTGCATACATCAAGTATATTCTGCTTCAGCACCCACACTTAACGCACCCATTCCCATGTCCCTGTCTTACCCTGTACAGATACGAGCAGGTGAGCCCTGAACAGAGTAACTGTGACCTTAGTGACTGATAAGGCTTGGGTGTGTGGTTAAAACAATAAAGGCAGCATAGTGTAGGCTGGAGTCAAACACGTCCTGAATTCCGTGCTCTTGATGGAGTAATGCTACTGTGTGGAGGTGGTAGTGTTAGCTGAGATCGGAGTGAAAAGGGGGAGCAGGTAAGGAGAGGGGAAGAAAGACAGAGAAGAAAGGAGAGAGAGAGAGAGAGAGAGGGAGAGAGAGAGAGACTGAGAATGCTGAGGTGCATGTAAATCAATGCATGTAAAACAGCTGTGTTTCATTTGGACTCAGGAAGTCGGTCAGAGAGAATTCCTTTACAGCTCATTTTTTTCTGTACCTGGAGTAAGAGTCGCACTGAATGCTTGTGGAAATTTCCATGGCAACACAAAGATAGTGCTATCACATTACAGATGCTGCGAGAAAGCTCAGAGGGAAACCATGTTTAGGTGCTGAGCGAAATGCACGACTAACAAACGTCCCAGAGAACACGGGAAAAGCATGGCAGGACTCAGACAAACTGCCAAAAAACGCATTTCCCCCTTTTTGCCATTTTTATGACAATGTGTTTTACATTTCAGTATGTTGTCCAATTGTCCTGTAATTACTGTGTCTGACGTAATGCTAAATTATGTGGGTCCAGATTATTACAGATTACATGATTATATTCCTACGCTATGCAACTAGTGCATTTCTTTATTTCTTTCTAAGCTAGCCTCAGTAGTTTGTCATACAAATGGAAGTGTTTGAAATACAAATTGTGACTCAAGTGCTCCTAAACCTGTATATAAGCACTTTTTTAAGTTCTTTTCTTTTCAATACTATGATGACCATAGGTATCCTGCTCTTTGGGCAAGCGTTTTCTCCGTGCTGCTAAGATGTCAAGGTAGTTCGAGTAGTCCCGCTTTGCAGTGAAGCGAACCATTCAAACTGCGCAGACCAAACAAAAGGTGCCTCACCAAAAGGCCGGCGTTTTGAAGACATTTTAGGATACATGCATCTAGGGCTGCAAAAAACAATTATTTTGATAGTTATGCAAATTAATTGTCAAATAAACCTTTAATCAGCCTAAAGATGGCCTATCAATATTACCAGTTTTTTCAGTGAAGTAATATACTAAACTCATCAGTTTCAGTTCAGTATTTTCAGGATTACCACCAGTTAGACTCACAACAGAATAAAACAAAGTATTATTATAAACATAAATAAATCATGGTAGTCACAAAATGATGAGTGTGTATTTTGAACATCTCACTTCGATGAAATCGCTATAGCAAAATGTCGTGTTGATTGTTATGACGTGATGTGTCATGTCTGTAAGCGCCTGAGACATGAAGCTCAGAATAAAGGTAGAATAAATCCACCTTTTATATCGTAACGTTTCATATTTGTTGTGTGAGACACAATGCACCGGTACATCCACTTTTTACATACAAAGTAATAGTGGGTGGTTTTATATCACAGTATAATTCAAATTTCTGCCGTTTCCGGTTTATATCATGGTTCAGTAAAGTGACATTTGTTTTCGTAATAGAAGCCTAGCAGAAAACAGTGAGCCTTTTAGTGTAGGTTAACAGAGGCTTATTTTACTACAAATAACCACGGAAGTACATATCAAATGTTTTTTATTGTGCAAAATAGCAAAAAAACAGAACTGAACGATAAATTATCAGGAAACTAGGTTTAAAAAGTGCTTAAAGTGCAGTTTTAACCGCAAATATTTAGTTTTTCAACATTGTCCTTAATATGCAAAATGAGGATGAAGTTAATAGTAAAAGTTAATGGTAAAGTTAATAGTAAGTTTATTATTTAAAAACAAACCTAAATATGCTTACTTACTTATAGACAGAGCATTAGCTGCTTAATCATTAGAGGATAGGTTCCTGCATAATTGTACCGTTATTACAGCTGTTATTTCAAAACAGCATTTGCTTTGTCAGCCATACACAGAGTCTTGTGAAATGCTAATTCAGTTGAGGTCTGAATGTGCATCTGACCCTTCTGTGTTTCACTCACTATATTTTCATGCATTTTTTCCTCACTGTGTCCAAGTCAGTGCTTATGTGCTAGATACTATTACAGAGAGTCAATTTCAGCAAACTCAATCCAATTATTTTGTCACAATATTTACAACACAAATACTGGAAACTGATTGTGGTGGTGTAGACCTGTGTGGAGCTAGTGTAGAGCAGGACCAGGAACAGGCTCAGCAAGACCTACAGCTGGAAGAGAACCACAAGCGTCATGTTGGGTACCAAAAGAGTGAAAATGCTGATTCTGGCAACTCTTCAGCTCTTCACTACAGAATTAATGAAGTTTACTCAGGGTCTCCTAGAAACGTCAGATCCGCTGGCTTTCTCGCACTAATTTGCAGCCCCCCTTCCAGATAATCTCCTTAAAACTTGATTACATTTAACACAGCAGTGTTTGACAACGCTGGCGGTGAAACTTTCATGCGCTTTTGCATAAAGTGCACAAAATGCAACGAGCAATAATACATACAGTTATTAGTCTGGTTGACCAGAGACAGCACATGCATTTGTTTTATTCACTGGATCCGTGTTTAATTTGTGTTAATCTTTGCTCAAATCTTTGTACAATCAGATCCAATAAAAACAGCTTTGTTACAGCAATGAAAGCCTCTTTTGTAAAGAAACAAGAAAAGTTTTTTTGTTCTGGTTTTTACAAAGTGATGGTGCATTTGATAATTCCAACTCTACAACTCATCTGATTGCTGCGCACTTCTGAGACCAACAACTGCGGCCCACCCCACACACACCAGTGACAGAAAAAATCACTCTGGAATTTTAACAAGCAAACACACACAAAGGGGGAAATAACCACAGAGACAAATTACCACACCATTATGTCAGTAAACCCCTGCACTGTTTTTCTCTCTAACAGCTTTGCTGCATGGACTCTTGTTTTTAAAATATTTGTTTTTTTGTTTTTTTTACTCCAAACAGGTTTATGACTCTTTAACTAGACCCAGTCTCTTATGCCACCTGGAGCTCATTAAACGCAGCACAAATCAAAGGATGCATAAGACCATTCAATACCTCACCCCACCATGCCAAGGACTGAAAAATAAATGTCTAAAATGTCCAAAATGTCCATTCAAATTATGATTGGGATGCATGGAGTGCTATGTTGAGAGTGTTGTCCTGTCGACACGCTGGCCATAGCTTACGTGGTGAATGCGCAGAACCTGTGCCTAGATCACTTTATATAGCCTTGGACAGTGGACGATTTGTCAGAGGCTATACGCCTCACAGAGGCAGCTTAACAGAGAAAATGCGTGAGCAAGTGAGTGGCCCTATTTTTGGGTAATCTGATTAAGTCTGTATTAAAAAGCGTGCTTTGTGAAATCACACGTTTTATGTGTGAGATCACACACGAGCTGCATAACAATTCTAGCAGCAAGATGGGAGGTGTATTGCTAGACCTTTTCTTGAACCACTGCTACTGTTGTCTCCAACTGGTAACATCGACTCATGGATGGCTCCAGACTAAATAAACTCTTTATTTGGTTTGTGAGTTACTGGTTCAGATAATGAAACACATCATTTCAGGAGAAACAGATTAGTTCAGCACAGCCAATGACAGAAAAAGTATTCTCACTTCAACAGTCCTTCATGACATCAGAGAACAAAAGAAAGGCCTAAAAAGAGAGGGAGAGAGAGGGAGAAGTAAGAATGAGCCCTCTCGTGAGTTCAGGCAGAGGCAATAAGCTCTTGCCTAATACACTGGCATGCTTATTGGCCCATGTGTGGACTGTTTTCGGCTCTGATCGCTTCCATATGTGATCAAGGCCATGTGCAGGAAAAGAAATGTTTTCAATTTTTGGCAAGGATCAGACTGAATGAGATGACAAATTCAGTGTGCTTAAATACCATTGTGGTTAAAACCTCAGAAGGACCTGCTGTCAGTGTCATGTGAAGGTCCGCTCTAATGTGTTTTATGTCACCATCATGACCACTCTCTGCCTAGTAACACCACTGCTAAGTTACAAAGGGACAGCAAACAATCAGACTGTTGTGCTAAAACTCAGTCCACATAAAAAGTCACAGGTTTATGTCCGGCAGTGCTGGAGCCATCTGCCTTGTATTATACAGCGCACACCATCAAATGAGTGATTTAAACTAGTCCAAAGAGACAGGCAGAAAAGGGGATGTGTGGAAAATCTGACACTAAAAACAAAATGATTCAAGATGAGCCAGACAGACAAATTCCAATTAGGATCTGAGACAGGAAGTCAAACTGCAAAGTGAAATGCCTTGGGCCTAGCTAGCTCAAAACCAGACACTAGTCTTTAAAATTAGCCTCGAACACCACCAAAGAAAAAAAAAAAACATGCATACTTCTAAATCTTCAACAAACTATAATTTGCTACATAGTCCCTCATATGTTTGAGCTATGATGTTCCAAGAACATTTTTCTAATTTATTTGACTTTGGAATTTTTATTATAGCACTAAAGTAATTGTCAGGAAACTACAGTGACAGGAAGTGAAGCACTGAACTGACTTGATTCAAATGTGTACATTATTTACACATTAATAAAATGCAGTACAGCAACACAGTTACAACCAAAAGTAAGTAAACTGAAAGACAAAATCACGCTGGTGTAATATCCTTTCCTCATGGGAAAATGTCTTGCATTTTGACACGACTGAATTTATCTTGATTGTGCAGTACCATCCTGCACAGCACTGCAGCATTATGGAGACCATGAAGTTTCATAATAGAGTTGCACAGTCCCCCCATCCATCTCCACTATGTGCTCCATGCTTTCAAGCTAGCATGTTAGCATGAGGTCATTTCCAGTAAAGCAGGACCACATGCCTTACTACAAGGGGCCATGTTACAGAGCAGGCCAGAGAGGCACATGCCATCATAATCACCCAGCATCTGGTGGGACAGCTAAACACTCATTCCATCAGTGCACTCATTAGTCTCTAGGTCCAAAAGATCCATCAGGTTCAGCCTGGTCTGCTTCCAACAGGCTCAGTCGCTTTATAGCCCAGGAGGTACGTGTTTGCCTACAGTTAAAGGAGGCATGACTGATATTAGTGTCACGCTTGTGGAAGGAACATTTACTTTAAAGCAAATCAAGTGGGACTCACACTAATGACCTCATTTACAGAGAGCATATTAAGAAATAAGAAGGTTTCAGTTATTCATAGTTATGGTCTTTAAAGGGCCCGAGGAGTGTGTGCATCATGGAGGCCAGTAAAAAGAACATTCAGCACAAACGCAGAGATGGATTTTTACTCCAGCGCATCGGCATGCCCTTGATAGCCATGTGACGTCATACTCTACCTCCAACGCTCTTCTGGCCCATTCTGAACTGCTTCCTTTTTCTCTAGTAAGCCCTCAACACTGATGGTAAAAATGACCCCAGGCATTGTTGCTAATTTATTGCAACCTTTCACTTTATCACAGTACATGTGGTTTGGAATGGTGAGTGAAATTATAGATTTGGTCACGTAGCATTGTTTTTGCTACATTTGCTTTATGCATAGTGACACCAGCATGTTCCTATAACCTCAGTTTCTGGGGAGCATGATCTCAGCTAGTTTCCCAAAACCATGCCTGGCAATGAAAATGACATAAAATGAATGATGGCAAAATGACTTTGAACAAAATACCACAAATCAAAGAAAGAAACAATCCACTTAGGGAATCATGTGTAGAGCAACTCGAAACATTTCAACACCTGTTCCACCAAGATCCACAACAGACAAAGAACTATTAGTAAAGCAATTTAAGGATTTGCTAACTACTTTTAACTATTTTATTGCTTGGAAAGACAAACAAAGTTAAAACCACGGGTGTTGTTCTGAATGTTGCTTCGGCTGTATAGGATCTTCTAGCAATAGCCAAGGCCTGTGTGCTGGGATCGGGCTGTAGTGAGGAGGCTTGGAAGTTTGGAACTAAAAGTGGCTCGTGTTGGTGGGTGCCCAGTGCAAGGCCTCAAGTCCTGACTCAGCACTGGCCTCCACTGCACTCAATAGGTGTTTGTTACTGCCACAGCTGAACCAAGGCTGATACAAACCAGAGGCAAATGAAACCGCAGAGCTTTCTAATGAACCTACACCACAAAGCATTTATGCCGTATACTGCATCACAGTGCAGTGAGCACTGAAGAGTGGAACTCCACCCATTTTCGGAGTCATTATACTGGGAAAAGCATGGAAAAAAAGATGAAATGTTTTGTCGCCATTTCCAGACGTTCCCTTGGAATAGGAACAGACACGATCAGACACATAACCCAAAAGAAATGCTTTGTGCATGACTTTTGTGTAAAACTATTGTATAAATACATGCAAATATAGTAAGATAAAAGCCCAGTGAAGTTCACCTGTGCAAATACATTTTTAATCTACAGTCACTGTATCAACACAGCTAAAATCTTCAGCAAGATTGTAGGAGCTTACAAAAAAGAACCAAAGCAATGCTAGTTTATAGATTACTGCTTCAATCAGTATGATTTATACATTCTTTTCAACCAGAAACATACAAGAGAAAATCAAAATGAATGAAACATGAGAGAGAGAGTACTGCTATGAGGCAAGTTCCCCCGGCAGCCAAAGTAATCAAAGTATAAGCAACAAAGGCCCAGTGCCTCTGTGTTGGCCAGGTCTGAAAATGGGATCTCCAGTAAGTAGTGCTTTTGACTATGAGCAGAGCAAAGGAAAATACACATCTTTCTTTCACTCTCACTCTTTTTTTTTTTAGGCCAGGAAGCATGGAGTTGATTTTGGCCAGAGTGTGATCCAAAAGACTTTCATTAATATATCAGACGCAGTGCAGCACTTTGGGCCCGCAAAGAAAGGAAAAGTGCCGAGCTCCATCGCTAACATATGTGTTGTTCTTGACTGAGTGCCAAACCCTGTCGAGGAGGAGAGGCACCAGCTCAATCCATCATAGAAGTTTGACACCCTATCATATGACAGCTTGTCATAGGCGTGCTGTTTGTGGGTGAGAACATCTCTGGAGGCCTGCTGTTGTGATGGGTTGGCTTGGAGGAGAGCTGTCCAAACCCATTGTGCGCTTAGTCTGAGTGTGTTCTATGCACAGGAAGGACCTGGGGGAGGGCAAAACAGATGGGGTGTTTTTTACGGCGTGGATTTACGTCCATTTGTCCAGAGTAGAGCATGAGAGATTCACTAGTGACTCTGGTTTATTTACGGAGACCACCAACTCCTGTGAATGCTCCACTTCCTGACCTCTGCAAGGCTTCACTGGCCTTGACTCCAGATGTGCTGAGAACAAGCTGGCTGGGGAATATTTATCCCTTCATCATTGTGATCCTTGTTTTGTTCTTCAAATCACCACTGCACATCTTACACAACTGCCCTGCAAGATACTGAACACATATTTCTGTGGTCGTGTATTTGTCCTTTCTCAAGAGCTTGCACTGAGAGGGTTCAGCAGGAGTGCTTCTGAAGAGCCAGATTCCACTGCCCTGACCCAGCAGTGACCCAGGCCATTCTAAAGTAATGCCCTCTCCAAAACCCTTATGGCCCATGCCATGAACCATCCACTAAGTTTAACGTAAACCACAGGCTTTAACATCTTGTCTTCTACTAAGAGCTTTGTGTACCATTATCCTGATCCAGGGCAAAGCAGTCTGAGATAAGACTGAAGTCCTGCAGATTCCCTGAGGGCTTAACCTGAAGATTTGAGAGAGAGATGAAGTAAAACTATCTGCTTCCAAAACCTCAAATCCAAAAGCAGAAATATGACATTTCAGCCTTACATTACAACCTGAGGTGGGGTAAAGAAAAAGGAATAAGCAGGATCACTGCAAACATTACATATCATGATGCCGAGTCAAAGTCACTTGCACACAGTATAATACTATGGCAAACGAAACTCAACTGTCTTAACCTGTGAAGTCAAAGCAAATGAAAAGAATGATAGAACAACTACAGACACAGGGATCAGCTTTTAGCAGCAAAACCAGTCCTAAAGGTGCAGAAATGTTTATTTGAATTTAGTCTAGGTTACTGAGGTCACAACTAGATTTCAGAGATATTTTATCAACTCTAAAATTAAATATCACTTTTTGGGACTACAACACAAATTTCAAATTCTGTGACTGTGTAAACAAAACAAACAAGGCTGGAGTTTATTGTGATTATGGCAATGAGTGTGGAATGTTTTCATTTCTGAATTTTCTTTTGAACACTATATGTGGATGTTTGAATATCCTATAAGAATAAGTTCAAGCTCAAGACGTACTGAAAGTATTATTCTATTTATGGTTTTAGTAAAATAATACAAAAATACTACATGATAATAAATAAACCTCACTGCCAAACAATACTATTCAGCATAACACATCAACAGCTAGTAAAAATTTAGTGTCATGTGACAGATTTCCTTCACGTGCCTTTTACACTTAACCCAAACAGCAAGGCGGAGGAATATGGCTGGAATTAGAACGCTGCTGTCACGTCCTGTTCCGTCTCGGTCGAGCCTTGTGTTAAGGGTTAAAGCCATGTAGCCCTGGACACAAGGATCCGGGTTTAGTATGTATGTGTGTGTGTATGTAGTTCCTCCGGGCGTGACAGCCAGGTGCAAGCAGGAGTCTGCTGAGTGGCTGTCAGGCAAGGAGGAACCCTCTC
>JBBPCZ010000012.1:17685427-17695507 GCA_037974445.1 Brycinus macrolepidotus | reverse complement strand
ACCTGGATCCTTGTCCAGGGCTACATGACTTTCATACTCGGTCGAAGGCTCGACCGAGACGGAACTGGACGTGACAACAATGTGTGTTTTAGAACATACAGTTCACTGTAAATGTCTTGCAACATGTCAGTTACAACTGTATAGTAGATGTACTTTATGCTATAAATTGGCCAGAGACAGTATATGGCTTCTTGCTCAGTATAATTCCAGAATGAAAGAAAGTAATAAAAATGTACTTCTGAGATACAATATTACTGTATTATTTAGGCAATATTACACAAAATGAGGTACCCAAACCTTTGCATCCGTCTGCATAGAAAGTTTGATATGAAGAAATTGGATACCCTTTTGTGATTTTCTTTTACTTCTTTTAATAGCTGTGGCTCACCTTCACCCCACATTGCTCTCAAGACTGCTTGTGGAGAACAACATGATTGGTTCAGTACAATTTGGATCAAAGTCTATTATAACGAGGCAGAAGTCTAATAAACCTTTTTTTATTGTGAGACAGGATCCAGTAGGCCTACAAGTTAGACATCTCTATTTTCATGTAACAGAGTGGGTAGACTAATAAAAGGTAAAACAATAAATTCACAGATCTTGATTTTATGAAATGGTGGACTAGTCAAAGTTCTCAGGCCCAAATTTAAAAGGGCCCACAACCTGGGTGCTTGCAGTCCTGTTACATTAAGCGTAAACATACAATAAGGACATACGTATACATAACTACGACTTGCTTGTAAATATGTTGTAGGCCATGGACTATATGGCCGTTTTATTTAATACAATTCAATAGTAATAAAAAGTAACAAGTATACATTACTGAAATACAATATATGACTGTAACCTCAGGCAGTGTTGAGCAAAATAGGATCCTACACATTTCATCACCACACATCACAGATGTTTAAAACCTGCTTCATTTGTTTGCTAGCACCACTTGTTGGACAAAAAAAACAATTTCACGACTAAATATGAACAAGATAATCATGTTAAATCAGAAGCTATTAGAAAACCAATTTCTTGATGGAACTGCAGTGAGCAGAACAATACTGTTTGCAAGCAGGGATGGGTCATGGACTCACACAAGCACCAGTGGACCTAACAAAGCCCCATCCCAGCCCTAATCTCCACATTCTGACAGTAACAAAAAATGTGAAAAAAAAAAGAATAGAAAGGGCATTTTATTTCAGTATTCCATTTTTATGGGGGTATTTGTTAATATTTGTAGCAGAGCTCGGAGTTCATGAATATAGAGATTAAAGTAAATGGGGATGCTCTGAGCTGTCGTCCAACCACTCCCACTCTGTTATCTAACTTTTCCATCTCCCCGTCTTATCCGAGGGGAACGGCTGCTGAACATCAGTTTGATCAACCATCATTAGGGTTTCCAGGTCATCCCCCAGACCAGATTAACCATTATTGGGGTCCTTTGCTTACCAATCCTAGATCAGTTCAACCTCCATGGATCTCCTGCTTGTGCTGCCCACCCTCTAACCAAACCACTACTCAGAGTCCAAAAGGAGCTGCTGCTACAGACTCAAACTGATCCTGCTTTTGCTAAACATAGAGTCCACTGCTAATCAGTAATTCAGTTTGCACTCTTTTCTCTCTTATTGTTCACCATCTCCATAGTGTTATTCTTTTATTCTCCCTCCCTCAGTCTTAGAGTCCCCTGTGGTATGAGATCACCATGGGGCATCTGGCAGTCTGAGGCCCCTGGAAATCAGGTTGGCTTGAGAATGTATAACATTTTGCAGTACATGACTATAATCAATTTTCATCTACTCGTTAAATTAGGAGTGAGCGAGTGTCTAATTAAGTCTGTTAAAACATTTCACTAATTTTTACCTGGCTGCCTGCTGAAGTGACTAGACTAGAAAGCAAACTAGAAAGCAAACAGGACTATAGTGCCCAAAGCTGGTAGGTGGTGCTATAACACAGGAGTTGATGCTGGCAGCGATTCCTGCGTGTGAGGGAAACAGTTGGGTGGTGGGGCTTGCTAGAGGGAGATACAACAGAATTGGAATGTAACATAACACATTTATTGGGAATGCATATTCAGAATACAGAATCTAAGTATCTGTAATATTCTAAAAGAAAGCATTCAGAATAATAGTCCAATAAATATAAATAAAAAAACATTCACAAAAGAATCACCACCAATGCTTCATTGAATTACTATTTTAAAATCAGCACACAGTGCTCATTAGAAGAACCCTAAAAGAAACTGAACAGATGTGAGGCCATTTGTTGTTTTATTGCTTACAAAAAAAATTAGTTTAAGCAGTTGATAAGTGTATGAATAACAGAAACACTTTTTAAAAGACAAACAAACAACAGATATTTAAAGAGCTCAATTCCTGCATGGGGTCCATTCATGGTGTTCGTGTGGTTTTATTTATTTTACCATTTTGTCCATTTCAAACCTCTCTATATGCATTGCAATAAAGCTGTTTTTGTTACTGTACCTTTTATGACTGATATTTTGTCTTTGTCAGAACAAATTCTTACATCTCCAAAGAAGTAACTTGCAGGTAGAAGGAGAAAAACAGTCCAAAGTGAATACAACTAAGTCCTTTTGGACCCTTTCTACTGGTTCATTTGTCATGAAATTTTGTCACGGTCATATTATGCAATAAATAAATATATACACAGCAAAAATGGAGGTATAAATATTTGTTGTGATAGTGATGACATATAAATGACCTCTGTTAAGATTTGCTGCTCTGCATTGTGCCTTACTAAAAAGCAGCCCACTCTAAACACATCAAAAAAATAATTCATTCAAAGTGAGCAGCCTTTTCACAGATTTAGGAACTTAATATATTAGCAAAAGAACAACTTGTTTTGTTGCTTTAACGTTTACATACATCATTTTTACATTTTTTTTTTACATTTTACATACCTAAAGCACTCGGACACTCCTTCTAGTTTCGGACAGTGACTTCTACTTTCAGGTGCACTGTTCACTGAAACAGCCATTCAGTTGCACACACACAGCATGTAACAGGCCTGTGCACTGATGCTTTGAGTCTTGATCTGCTATCCTGAAGCAATAAATGTTACTCATTTGTCACTCTTGGAAACATGGAAAATCAAAATTGGGAGACTGAGAAAATGCAATACGAGATCAGTAACACCATCTCTACTGGGACCACTCAAATGATTCATATCTACTGGCCTCCTTAGTGAAAGAAGTGAATCTAACAATCAAGTTGGAGTGGCACTAGAAGCCACTCCTCAGATGTAGACAGTTATGCATTTGTCCTACAACACAGGTCCATTTATCTTTAACATATGGCAGCATAGTAAACACAAGTTTTAGCCTATATAATTGTACAAAAAGTTGTTTGCAAATGCTGTGTATAAAACAGTGTACAATCAGTTGCATCAATAAAATACAGTGGGTTGGTAGATTTACTTCATAGGTGTTTCCTTAGTCAGTGTGACCCTGTTGAGTAAAACTTTCTTTCCGGTTGCATATTGTTTTATTTGTTTTACCCTCTACATGTTGTCATCACCCTCTCAGCATCCTTTCCTTTGTGTGTGCCTCTTTTCTGTACTCAATGTTTAACTGTCTAGCCTCACTGTTGGTGTCTGTAAGAGTGAGTTACAACGTACTTCGTTGCTAAGCATCATTCTGTTTCAGAACATAAACTCATAATTTGTTGTGTTGCTTCCTCTACTTTTATATTAACTGAACATAACCAAATAGAGTTGAATGTAGAAATTAATTATAAAAAACAACCAGTCCAGTTTGTTCAAATTTACTTAAATCATACATATTTTGCATACATATTTGTCAATCCATCACCAGGAGTCCAAGACAGCACCCTCTGGGCAGGTCGGGTGGTCCTCCCTCTCTTCCCTTCAGAGTGTGGCTAGCTAGCATGGGCATCTGTTAGCTGACATACAAGAATTGACAGTCAGTGTTCTCCTCCAAGTGTGTTTAGTTGTCCAATGTTGCTGCATTAGCATCAGTCAGAAAAGGCCTGAATGAAGCATGTACCAACCATCACCCTTTCATGTGACTGGGGGAGTCCTAGCTAGCCAGTGTAACTGGACGTGATTAAATAAGGGAGAAAATTGGGAAAAATATAGAAAAAATATTGAACCACTTGACCTTTTCAGGTGAATTCAGCATTTCTTGTTTTAAAGAAACCTATACTGTAAACTGCAAGGCAGGAACCAGAAAATATATGGAATAAAAGTTCACTGTACTTGATCTCTGGCTGTGGGTTTTTTCTTTAAGGAAAGGTTTTATTGACTCACTTTTTTATTCAGTGAATTTAGGCGGCTAGAATGCAGTCTACAAGCAATGACCAGCCACCACATTATTTTCTGTGAGCAGATTAAAGACATTGTTAGCAGCGTAGGCTACAGTTAGTGTCTGAAAACAAAAAATCGCCGTTTATACCTTCCATTCAAAGCACGTTGAGGAGGCGACAGTGACAACCGACGCTGACGCACGCATTTTATGGCCTTGGAAGGTGGTGCTGGTGGTGGCACCCACCTATCAAAAATACATTCTTGGACTTCTTGGGGCTGACTTATGTTGGACTGGCGTCAGTCCAGCCATGTGTAGCATTCTGACAGCATGTACCGTAGCAAGTGTGACTCATTCTGACTCATGTTTAACACCCGCACCCCTCTTACCCCTCCCCTTACACATTCCTGGAGCGGACCTGCACCAGCCCCGTAATTAACAAAGGATGAGGAGAGAACACTGCGCGTGATATGGCAAGGTGCGACAATTAAGGTTTCCCTCAGCAGCCTGCAGCGTGTGTGAGTCCTTTGGGGTAATGCTGCATGGGCACCCATTCAAGCATTTGTAACACACAGCAAAAAGCACAGCCACTCCATTTGGGTGAAGCGGGAAAGCAATTGCCTTTGAGAAGAGCGGTGAGCAACGCCGGCGTCCAAACCGCTAACAGCCCTTTGAGGTACCAGATCCTCTTTGAAGACAACTGCAAGCTCCAGCCGCATGGTGGCACTCCTGAAGTGCTGGAAAAAAGACCCTAAGTATGCATTGCATCCCCCCTCCCAGGGTTTTCTCTAACTCCCCCCACCCACCCCACCCACCCCCCATGAATGGCAGACTGCTTGTGAATACGATCTCCTGGCCAATCCTAGCGCATAGGGCGGAGCTTTGCCGGAATACAGGCGGGAAAAACAAGCACGAAGAAGCTGCAATTCATCCTGGAGCTAAACGGAATCAGCGTGACCGGCCGTGTTCGTCACGCCACGTCAGAGAGAACGGAATGTCAGTGGGAATTGTTAGTATCCTTATTGTAATACGATTATTACACAAGTCGATTTGTCTGGAACGGCGTGAATTTCAAGGATGGACGCGGAGAAGACAGGAAAGCAGCACGCAATCATCTCAGCACACGGATGGGTTTAAACACTCATGGTTTTTGCTCTCGCCTAGTCTAAGCAATGTGTACGCTGTAATGGAAATGAACATGTAATAAACAGGCTCTTCATTTTCTGTGAAAAGTCTATTTACTAAAAATGTATGACGGTTGTTGGGCTAAATGTGCTGTGAACTAGCGTACAGTCATTGTCATATAATAAAAATGACTGGCATTATTTTAAGTTTCGTTTGAGTTTTTTTCTCCCCTTTCCCGTCATTAGTATAATAGCCCATCATGTTGTAATATATATTAGAATATCTGTTTGAAATGACTAGGATCAGCACCTCGCAATAAGCATTTCTAGCCTCCATCTGATCTATTAATAGAAAAACAGAAGATCCACAGTTCTGCGCGACCCAGTGCATTTCTCACTGTTCTATCCTAAGATCAGCACCACGGAAGTGGACAGCTCCATGTCCTCGCCTCTGCAGCTCCTTTCTTTCATTCCTTTTAAACCGCTTTAACGGAATCTCGCTCACCCTTCAATTGTAGTCAGCAGCACAAAAAAGGTTCTATATGGTAGGCTACTAAAAAGGCTCTTGACAATAGAAGAAAGGAAAGGTAACATGAAGAACCATGTATCTGAGGTTCTACTTCACAGAAAATAACCAAATGTTTCTTTGTCATGGTGTTATAAAACTTAAAGAACCATATATAGGATTGTCTCCATCGCAGAGAAGAACTAATGGTTTTGGGGTTGTCATAGTGCTGTAAGACTTAAAATACTATATACAGGAAGTTCTCCATCATAGAGAAGAACAAAGGGGGATTTTAGTTGCCGTGCTATAAAACATGAAGGCCCATATATAGGAGGTTCTCTCCAATAGATAAAACCCAAAAGGTTATTTGAGTTGTCAGGGTGCTATAAATCTTAAAGAACCATAAATATGAGGTTGTCCATTATAGAAAAGAACAAAATGTTTAAATTGTGATCGTGCTATAAAACTTGAAGAGGTTTTACATCATATAGAAAAACTAGAGTATTTTTTCTCTTGAGTGTCACAGTGCTATGTTAACATTATAAATAACATTTTAAGATTGCACGCTAAAAGGTCTGTATGAATCACCGACTTGCACTTTAAAAACGTTTCATGTAATGTAATCTCAGAGCACTGTCCAAAAAGCCGCGGCATGTCCGATTAGAAAAAGGAAAAAAGGAAAGTTTTAAAGAAAAAAAAGTTCCATTTGAGGTACAGGAGAGTGACTTGCTCGTCGATGAGGAAGGAGCTACGCCGTCATATTCCGGGAGGAAGGCTCGATGACGTCTGCAGCATACTTAATGTGACTTAGTTGGGGGTGGGGGGGAGAAAAGGAGGCAAGACTCGCGATTCATGGATAAAAATCCGAGGGAATCGGAGGGGCGAAAAGTTTGACCGAAAAAAAATCAAGATATGTGGACGGACGAGTAGGCCCTGCAACGAAGCTCGCCGACGCGCTTTTGTTTCGCTACGTTTGCTTTCCGACGGCGTTTTTTTTTGCCCGCGGTGCTTCTTGTGCAGAAGTGAAAAAGAGAGGAGGGCGGCTCGAAGTACCACAGAGCTCAGGAGGAAGAGGACGGTGGCGCTTGAGGGAAGAGGAGTCGCGAGAAAGATCCGCTCTCTCTCTGTCTCTCCCGCACACACTGCCGCACCCCGACCGACACGCCAGCCTTCCTCTCCCTCAAACCCAGCTATAGGTACGTGACCATCCTCCTTTTTCTGACCCCTCGTTTATCTGGGCTTCCTAACAAAAAAACGGAATGGCTTTTTGGAAGGAATTCCGTCTTCCGGATTTTTCCCTAATTTTTAATTGCACTTTTTCTCTTTTTGGGAATGGTATCAGCGCCCCTACATTCCCTTTTAAAACTTTCGATGCTGAAAACTGATGAGCGGATTTTAGAAAATGAAAAAATAGCGAGCGTACGCTTCTTCCTCTGGAAATTCCACAGAGCAGACATTTACAGCTTTATAAAGAAACTAACAGATGCAAACATAAAGGGTAGAAAAAAGAAATAGCTAAGAAATGTGAATGTTTTTAACTTTTTTAACGCTTTTAATTTTTTTTTCCTCTTCAGCATGGCCAGATCTAGTAAAGCTGCTTTGGCTCTGCTCATCTACGGGATCTTAATGCACTCCAGCGCCTACTGCACGCCTGTCGGGATCTCTTACCCTAACATGAGGTACGAGCCTTTTCTCTCTCAGCGCTAATAATTTTCGGGCGAATTTAAAAAAATATTACTATTATTTATCTCTCTCTCTCTCTCTCTTTTCACAACGATTAAACCAACAATCTGAAACTATGGATTACCCGAAAGGTCTTTTTTTTATCATATCACAACCTCTTACAGAAGCAAAAAAGAAAATAAAAACAATTCCTTACAGTTTTTTTCAGTTTGCCGGACAACGACTTGATGAATCACTTTCACCAAAATAGGCTAGAAATCTTATTTTGTTAATGTTGTTTTGTTCTCCTTAGACACTTTAAGATGCTTAATGTGTTTAGATTTTATGTTTGTGTAATTTTTTCCACCCGTTTTCCGCCTTGTGCTTGTGGGCTGGCTGGTCTCTATTGCCCCGCCTCTTTAAAGCCGATTGCTTCTGAAGGTAAACTACTGGCCAATTGTAGCTCAGCACGCGAGACACGTATAACCAATCATAGCGTAGGAGGCGGGTCAGACCCGGCCTATCCCGGTGAGGGTGGGGAGATGGGGTGGCTCTTCGGGAAACGGGTGGGAAAAAGAAACCCGCGGGACGCTGGTTTCCTGGTTGGGTGTAGTTTGAACGTAGATCACCGGAGTCAGCGGGAGGTGGAGAAGAGCGTTCTGTCCGGATTTACTTCTTTACACTGTAATGGTTCAACGAACTGCTGAAAAACAGCGACAAACACAAACAAACAATAAAACGGTATACGCACATCTGATTACACAGTGAAGAAAATCTACGATCTCATAAAATGTATCAAATTTCTTTATTTCATTTTTAAATTTTATATCACAAATTATTTTGTCTCTTTTCAATTGTCTCACGTTTTATTTTCGTTCACTAAAACAATGAGATAAAAAATAAACAGCGCAATTTATATAATTGAGTATTATTACTTAATATTAAGTATTACACCTGTTATTATAATAATGGACTATTTCCGGCTAAATAGCTTGTGTATTATTATTATTATTATGATTATTATTATTATTGTTGTTGTTGTTGTTGTTGTTGTTATTTGATCTGAAACTAATAAAATATGTCTGGCCTGGGAATGGGAATTTGAATGTAAAACGTGGAATGTGCTCCTCATTTCAGACTAGAAAGCGACGTGTTTGATGAGGATGGGAACTCGCTTGGTGGTCTTACCTTCGACTCGGAGCCGCTCTCCATCCGCAGCTCCCCTCCTCTCTCGGACGACATGTACACACTGTACTACCCGTCAGAGAAAAGGTGAGAAAGGGTTGGGAGGCCCAGGCCAAGCCCCTCCATCCCGCCTTCAGCCCTGCTCCTGTCTGCTTTTTTCTGTTTTGTTTTTTTCAGAGTTAATGTTCGTTTTTTTATATTTTGCATTTGTTTTCTTTTTTACTTTTACTTTCGTTTTATTTCTTTGTTTCTGTTGTTGTTATTATTGTTATTATTATTATTTTGTTGTACCCAAAGTGGATTTGAGACATATAGTCGGATAGGCTGCTAGATGGCTGGCTAGATAAATAGACAGACAGAGACAGACAGAAGAGACACAGACGGGCGGATGGGCAGACATACAGACAGACAGACAGACAGACAGACAGACAGACAGACAGATGGATGGGCTGACTGATGAAGGTAGCTGTGATTCGTTACTTTTCATCGCGGCGAGGCCGTTTGCTGTGGTGTCTCATCTCTTTCCCTTCGCTCACTGATGCTATGTGTTATGTGTGTGTGCGCGCGCGTGTGCGTGTGTGTGTGTGTGTGTGTGTGTGTGTGCGTGTGTGTGTGTGTGGCGTTTTACCTCAGAGCGGAAAGGCATGCAGATGCAGATGGATTATTAGATAGAACCTTGAGGGACATCCTGGTTCAGTTATCAGCGCGAAAGTATCTGCATTCTCTGATGGCAGTGCGTGTAGGGTAAGGGCTTTTCCTCTCAGCGCTTTCCCTGCCCTCATCCTGCTTATTTTGGGGAGGTGTGTGTGTGTGTTTGCTCTTCTTTTTTTGTGTATGTGTGTGCTTTTTCCCCCTCCTCCCTTCATTTTTAACAGAGGGGCTGAGCAAGAGGGGGGCTTCTTGTGGTCTCCACTTTCCCTCTTCTGTTTTCCCCTCACCTTTTTTCTCTCTTTTTTCCCTCCCTTTATTCGTTCTCTTTGTCTGTGGGACAACTTCATGCTTAATAGTCAGCGCATAAAGAAGCCAAAACTTGCAAAGACAACAATAGAGCTGGAAGCGTGTGTGGTTAAACACCGCGGGGGAGGGCGGGGTCTGCCAGTACACACTTAATTTCAAACATGCATCATTTATGAGGCTCCTCCAAAGGCTTCTGGGCTCCGTTTTCGAGTGAATTCGTTGCTGTAGGATCGAAAACGTGCAGGACATTTAACGACTGATCATTACTGTCATATAAGGCTTTATTTAAAACCCATTAGCACGCAGAAACCAGCTCTAACGAGATTGTATGCGTGCGTGTGTTTGTGTGTGTGTATGTGTGTGTGTGTGTGTGTGTG
>JBBPCZ010000012.1:17650825-17671399 GCA_037974445.1 Brycinus macrolepidotus | reverse complement strand
ACACAGGGCCAGGGACAACAATGGGCATGGGCAGCACAGAAGGAGACTGACCTCAGGTCTCCCCACTAGAAGAAGTAGTTTGTGTGAAATCATTAAAAATAATATAAAACCAATCTGTACACCACCAAGGTGTCTTTAGTCTTGACTTTTTGTTAGCCACAGGGTAATAGTGTAATAATTCTTTATTCTTTGTATTTAAATTTTTGTATTTTTGTATTTATATCATTTTAAATGTTATGTTTATTTATTTCTGTCATTCCAAATGTCAGAAGAAAAACTGAGTTGTGATGGTATAAAATGCTGAGATACTGAGGAACAATAGACATAAGAGCTCAACAACAGTTGAAAATGCTGCCGTGTTGCACTGAACAGAGATAACACAATGCCTAGCAATTGCCATCCAGTGTAATATAATTGTGGGCAACCACCCAAGCTCCTAATGTATGCAAACGCAGGCAAGATGCAGATAATGAAAGATTAATGTGTGAATCTTTCGTTATTAATATTGGAGGAGGGGGAAGTCTGTTTAAAACATGATCAGTCCTTTGGAGAGCATCCTGTACATGCCTCTCTCTTCAGCACGTATTAAGAAAGAAAGGTGGGTTCCTCTCGGACGGGAAATGAAATTTTAATCTTGACATTTTTCAGCGAGAGTGATGCTGCATTTTCTGCTTCCTGTTGACTCTTTTGGCTCTGTGAAGCAGAAAGAAACACTTTGGCACCTTGCTTTACTTCACCCTTTTAATTGACATTTTTAAGCCTCACAGTGCAGGCACGTTTGTAATAAAGGCCTTTTCTCAGAGGTGCCTCCATGACTCACTGGAACAAAAGTTAACCAGCTGTTCTTCAGGAATGGCCAAGCACATGAATGGGCATTTATGAGACATGATTGGTGTATAGATTTGGGAGATATTAGCTATCGGGGAATGACACAAAGGTCGTTTTCATTCATTCATTCATTCTTGTTCCAACACTCAGCTTAATCAACGGGGATTCTGTGTCTTATGTAAAGGGCCTGTAGCCTATTTTCCTACCTACCTCACGTTTATGTGTTTTTATGTGGAAAAAACAGTCATAAATCAATTATTTTCCAACCTCTCTATACCCCTTAGAATTAAAAAGGCTCTTTTTATTGCTAAAGGTACAGTATTTTTCAAAAGTAGTCTGGGCTGAAACACTCCTTATTACATAACTTAGTGAACAGGCGGGGCTAAACTACTGTAGGCTAAATAGATGGATATATGTAAATTTGTTGTTGTTTTTTGTGACATTCCAAAGAAACTAATTCAAAATGGGTTGTTTGTGCAGCTAAGTTTCCATATACAGACTGCATGTGGAATATACATAATATGTCTATACAGACATATTATACACATATATAATAGGCTACACACAAATGTCTATATTTATATTTTTGTATTATTTGTATAATGTGCTCTTTTATACCATTATGTTGTGTGTAGCTTTATTCTATTGTTTTTTGCTGCTCTTACTTTTGTACTGTCCACTTTCTGCCGTAACAACGGAAATTTCCCGCTTGTGGGACTAATAGAGCTTTATCTCATCTTATCTTATCATGTACTGGAAAGTGAGGGAGTACATTTTGATGTTTACATCCTGCTGCAAAGAAAAAAAACTCTTAGTTTTTAATTCTTAATTTTAACTTAACTGTTAAATCAAACTTTTCATTCTGAATTTTATCTGGAAAAAAGTAAAATATTTTTGACTTTCCCTCAAGAAGATCTTTGGTTCCATTCTTCCACTTTTAACTGAGTAAGATTTTGACATTCTTTCACTAAGGAAAAGTTTATGTATTTTTTCAGTCTCTGGTTAAAAGTTTCTATTACTTACTAGCTATATTAGCCTTGTAGCCTGGTTTAGACAGCCTGACAAAATCCTACCTAAGACTGGTGCTGTAGTGTGCCAGTAACTGTTCTGGTATCTGGAAGATTAATTAATCTACTTTGCGCTTACACATCTGTTAAAGCCTGAAATGATCGTGTAAACAGCAAACCATGTTTTGTGCTCCAGATAATATCTCCTGTCATTAGCATAATGGATGTTCGCTCAAATCGAGGAAATAAATCAAATATAGCTAGCAAGCAGGCTTACTCTCCTGGACATGTACAGAAAAATAAAATGAACATTATTTGAGTATCCCAAAGCGAAATTATGTTATTATATTTTGTTATACATGCTATTGAGCTAATAATAACAAAGTCTATTTGCAACTGTCAAAAACTGGAACTTAAATTCAATTTCTAAAACTCAGCTTGTAATTATTCTAATTGTTTTGCTTTCAACCTAATTTTTGTTCTAGAGACATGTTCTACAAAGGGCAAGGGATTTACTTAATATGTTAATATGTTAATATGTTTCATGCAGACGGCAACTGTTGCTTAAATTTTGAAAAAGAATAGCATTTCCAATCAAAATATCAGTCCAAAAAAATTGCATTTCATATTTTCCCACATTGTTCAGCCAAAAGATCAGCACCTCTGTTCACCACTGTTCCTCAGCACCCCTCGTGCTTTTTTTATTTTTGCTTGTAGTCTCCACAAATGAGCAATTAAAGCATGCAACGTCCTAGCATGCACCCCTATTTATTTCTGATGCACCCTCTGTGATTTAGCAGCAGACCTATCAAACATATCTTAGCCGAGCAACTATATTTGAGCAAAGGGGAACAATATGTGAAATAAATTCTTCACTGAGTTATTCCTTTCAGTGTCTTTGATTCCAGCAGGAGCAGTGGGTTTTCTGGTGAGCAGGGTCTTATTCTTTGCTCGTCTAGCATCTTGCTGTTTCCCCTGCTGAGTATCTTTAACGGTGCTTTTCTACTGAACATATCATGCCTGTAGAGCTCACAACCCTGCTGAGCTTTAGTCCACCATCTCCAGTCTGGACAACAGCGCGTGTCCACACTCATCACTGCCTGCCTGCTGTCTTATGGGCCCATTTTCTAATAGCACCCAACTCAGTGTTGAGATTGTTCTATAACTAAAGAAAAAAAACATGCATCACGCCTCTGCACCCACCACCCACTCCTGACTTCATTTATCAGATGAGATTGAATGTCACAATGTGTAAAATCCAAGATGGATGGGGAATCAAATTCAACAAATCTAAAAATAACACTGTACCTTGAGCACCATGCAAAATGAAACCGTATTGTTGTATAAATCAAACTGGTTGCTATGCTTTCTGACCTGCCAACTCAAGTGGCACGCAGGAGAAACCGAAATGGCAAAGATTGGACCCTGTACAGGACAGAATCAGTGATGGTGGTGCTGATACTACAATGCAGTGCATGTTAGGAGCAGTCATTGTTGCAATTAGTTTCTTGCTGTAGCTTTTCCTGCCTCAGCTTAACTGACTGAGCAGTACCAAAAACACATGAGGTGATAGGAACACCTGGATGTAATGGATTATGTAGTTATTGATAAATCCAAGGTGAGTTGTTTGAAAAAGTTAGGCTTATAACATACTGCAGCTTCTTTCAGATACAGTGAATGAATCAGGATGATGCATTGTCACTGTGGTGTACAGTCATAATGAAGAAATGGAATGAGAGTGACTGGCACATTTGGTTTGATTAAAACAAACCCTGGTACAGTTGCTCCCTTAGTGTGGATCGTTACAGCAAGTGAGACCTCTGCCAAACAAACGGACCAAGATCCCTAAACAAATTCCGGTTTGTGTGAAGTATAAACGCAACATGAACAAAATAAATCAAAATCAATCAAAGACAGAATGGACCACTGTCTCTTCACTGCAAATCCACTTTGGTATGTAACAAATGTTTTCCTTATTTCACATTTCCAGATTGTCTCTTCCATTGGGTTTTAGAAGAAGTCAGAGCAGTCAGACTTTAAGGCATTTTGTTGTGTCCCTCAGTTCCACAGCTGCAAATAAAAACCATCACACATGGGACTTCATCAGTTCTCGATTAAGGAAACTTTACGTTCAGTATTAATTCAAGTGATATGGAAAGTAAAGGATGGCCAGTTTTCTCCAAAATCTAGTCATTGCCAATTCCCACCCACTAACTAGGACTCACCACATCACACTAACTGCCAATGTTGTTATGTCAGTTAACAGACACTAGCTATCACTGCTCTGAGTGATGGGGGGGGGGCTTGGCGGGGGTTCTAATTGTGATCTCTTGGACTTCCAGCCACCAGGGATAAAACTCATGAACTCAAAATGATAGGGCCCACACTTAGACAGTTGCACCACTTGGGATCCCTGAAACAGAATCTTATAGAAATCTGAATATTTAGTGCCACATATAATATCAAAGAATGCATTGAACTTGTTCAATTTACCAGGATGGAGTTGAATAATCGTGTAGTCGCAGTGAAAGATGAAAGCATTACATTAGCTTCAAGTAATGGCTGCAGATATGATCACCATGATTAATCTCAAAATTAAGGCACTCTAATTTTCAGACAGGCTAGATTCATTCTGAATGTGATGTAGGTTTGGTTGAGAACTGAAGAAATAGCAGATATGGCTGATTTTGTTTGGAATAATGGTGTGTTGAAAAGGTAGGTGTTTGAGTAGATGAGAAGGAGGAATCAGTGAAGTTGGACTGTAGCTTTCTAATGAGCTGAAGTTTAAGCTAACAGCTGTAACGTAACAAGCCAGGGGGACTTTCTATTTAAGATCTTTTCACCTCAGTTAATTACGTGACCTGCATGTTGAGGTATTACTGGAAGCCATCACTGTATTTGAAAATAATGTGTCAATTTCAAATGTAAGCAAATCTGCTCTACTGTCCTTACAGACCCACTGTGTTGTTGTGCTTAGCACAGAAACATATTTATATGCCAAGTGTTCTCGGTTTTGTAAAAGCAGTGAGTCACTCATGGCTGTGTGTTATAGGGATCTCACCATGCTGCACCTCGTTCTAACCCCGGGAAAGTACAGCTTAATGTGACTGACTGCACTAGAATGTCCCAAGACAAATAAAACATAAATAAACACACAATACACAAATAAAATCAGAAGTTCAAAGAGAACAGAGAACGGTCTGATTCAGAAAGTCGGTATTATCAGATATTGACTCCAAATATCCACCATAAAATCTGGCCTGTCGGGTTTGCCCTTCTGTTTGCATCTTTTGTTTTGCTGTTTAGTATGTAAATGTGAATGCTCAGCAAAACTGCACTAAAAGGCAACATTGTATCATTTTCTGCCTTTGTTTGGAATAAGGGAACGTATAGATGTCAATGAGATGCTATCTTTGGTCATTACTTTATCTGTTACAGATACTTGCTGGAATGGTCATGCAACTCCAAAAGTCAAATCTGCAAACCTAGTTCACCCTTAAAAGTATAACTGCAATTTGCTTACCATTTGGCAAGATCGGCAAGACTTTACATCAAGCAATGAATTGATAATTGGTTTTATCTTCATCGGTTCCCAGTGGAAATGTGTTAATTAAGCAGGAGCCCAAGAGATGCCATGCAAATGTAATTGGATGCCACTTTTATAATGTATTTATACAGCAGGAGAGAGAGTAGAAGCAGAAATGGTGACATAAGTGATTTAATCTTGGTAGAAGAGGGCCAGTTCCTTACCACAGTACCTCTATTTGTATTGACTGCTGTATATGCTGATATATGCTAATACTGAAAATCCACATTGGACGAAACTTCATCAATAAAAAATGGCCGCCACTGAAATGGATCATGGAGTTGTATCATGCATCAAGGTCAGGCAGCTATCTTGTAAACTCCAAATGTAGTGTTGTGTATTACTGTGTTTCCTCAGATTACAGGATTCTCCAGGAGGCCATCATGCATGGAAGCTCAGTCACCGGTTGGGCCGCCAGTATTTGGGGGCAATTATTTTCAGACACACTGACTGACAGATAAAATTACTAGTTATAACCTCCTGCTAAAACAAGGCCAGAAGTCTGTTAGCAGGTCATAAAGCTGCTGTTCCAGCAGGAGCGAAGCAGATGTCGTGTGTTTTCAAAGTAAATCAGCTGTGACTGCTTAGGCACCATTTTCAGGGGTGAGGCAGGGAAGAGTGTCACAAAGAAATTTGCTATAATGAAACCAGTGGGATTTTCCTCTTTTTATACAAAGATAGATGACTGGAATGTATACCTCACACTGCATTGCATGTGGGAGGGAGGGGTAGTGCTTGGAAACTCAAAACAATATAACCTGGGTACACCCAGGTATGTGTGGTTCAGGCGTAATTGCGAGGCCGCTGAACAGGCAGCTGTTGGTTTGCAGCTCGTTGACGGAACACACTGGCAGAAGTGGCTGACAAAAAATGCTAGATAATTCTTTGTATCTCTGTAAATACTGTCTTGTAACAGGGTTCTTTGACTTGTAATGATAGTGGAACCCTTTAAGGTGCTATGTAGAAAAAAAAATCTTTAAAGGAGTGTATGGTTTAGAATAACCATTTACCCAGGAAAACAATCATTTGATTATTCAAATGTTTTGAGTGTTTACAGTTCTACATTGTTGCATTCAGAACAAAACCATGTATCTCCAGAAGAGTACCTTTTAAGTAAAAACATTCTTATGCTAGTTGTGAATGTACCATGGACCGTTTCTATTGATCCACACAATGTAAAAGGCAGCTGGTATTCACAAATTCTATTGTATGAAGGTGATAAAATAACCACTTGTCTAGCAAAAATAAACAACAGCAACAAGATATAACCATATAAATTCTTATATATTCTATATAATAATAAAACAATAATAATAATAACTGCCTTTACTAAATAATATGTTTAATGTTTAAAAACAAGGGCATGACTGAGTCTGGGCTATTGGGTCATCAAACTAAAGTTAGACACATTTCGCTCACCTTTTTGTGCTAAATATAATATAAATATGCCAATTTTGCTGACTAGCTTTCAGGATGCTAGGTTTTCAAAAGGGAGAAATACAGTGCAGTTAAAATCTTAAAGAAAATTGGGGTAAAATTTTATTATTTAGAGTTATCTAAGGGTCAAAATGGAATTCTTGACCCATTAGTTTCCCATTATTTTCAAAAGCATGACCAGAGTATCAACAACGCCCAGCCCCTCCCTGCTGGAGCTTTGGCTCTACCTCTAATGTTGGTAGGGGAAAATGGTTATTTAACTATTGTTAAGTCAGTAGATGCATCTTTTCATGCATAAAATTGACAATAAGATTTTTTGTTTTTGTTTCAGTGATAAACTCCCTTGACACCTCCTCCCTGAATCTGTGAGCCAATAGCAATTTGAGCCCACCCACTGAAACGCAATTACACACACCTCACTGTTTTCTCTTGGTTATTTTCTCTAAGACCCTTCCACCCTGCACGTTATTAGTGGCTCCTACTTCAAAGCAGTCCCCAAACCCCAACCTCATCTCTCCACATTCAAACACACCTGCTTTGGCTTATTTTTAAAAACTGCCCTTTTCATTTAAAAATATCAGTCTTTAATTATTGATTCAGAGCGTCGAGCACCGCACTTGACATCCCATAAATCTGGCTCTAAATTGTGCCATGACTGACGTGCATGGAAAGGATCAATGGATTCATTTCTATGAGATGGGTGTTCTCGTGGGCAGTGGACGTGTCTGCACATGCAAAGAGTAGGATTATGAAATTTGAGCCAGGCGCTCTCGGGTTGGCAGGCTCAGGGAAGCTGCCCTAAAGGCCTGCAGTGAAGATCAGAGCAGAGCAATGCAGCTAAACCAGGAGGACGGCTCTACTTCAGCAGCGATCGGATAACGACTGGCTGCTTTAACAGCCCTACCATAAACATAAAACAGCCTAACCAAATGAGTGTGTGTGCTCATAGGCACGCACTCTGGTGGGTCACTGGGACCCAAAACTAAAGCCATGAGAAAAAGTGGCAATACTTTTTCCTAGAGTGAAAATGCAATACTGTAATGGAACATGACAAGTATATATAACAGAAGCTTTGGGTAAGTATTATAGAAAACCCAGGTTAAAATCCCAAAACAATTGAGGTGATGCACATTAAATATTGAGAGTTATGAAAAATGATACTCAGTTTATACAAAAACAACCGTAGCTTTACTTTTAACAAAATTTTCCTCATTTACTTCAAGCGTTTTATTAGAAAATATTGTTTTTCAAACACAACTGTAAACAAATCTGGACATTCTGCAAAGATTTCTGGAAAAACAAATATTAAAATACTCAATAAGGAACTGTGTTAATCTTAAACATTTAAAAATCTAACATTTTTCAGAAAATACGTCCAAACATATTAGCAAACATTTCCAAACATGCACAGCAAACCGATGAAAATTATCAATGAAAATGTTCAACAGTAACATTTTCCACCCTGCTTACGCTCACAAATGGCATACAGGAAAAACTATTCAAAATAAAAACAAACAATCAGTTTAAATCAGTCAGATTTACTTCTGCATTTTACTTTAAGATCAAAGTAGTCCTCATTCAGGTCCCATTGACTACACACTTCAGAAGATTGCTGAAGTGGTTTTAATTCCATTTAGAACAGATATGAATGTCAAATTATATAAAAATAAACAGTGTCAATGCTAATTTAAATAAAAAATGTTGGATAATCCAAGGTTCCAATGTCAAATCCTATGTTTAGCCAGTCTCAAAGCACATATTTTTAAGTAATGTCTCATTATCCACTGGCCAAGTAGCGCCGCTTTCTGAAGTAGCACAAAGTTGAAATCTATGTAAGCAGACAATTTTTCATTCCCTGCACCTTGGTTGAAAGTTTACCAGGATCCACTTCCAGAAGCACTTTTTGAAATACTTGTATCTGAGAGTCTTGGGGTTTCGTAGGTCTAAAGCGTAGGTTAGTCCCAGCAGGTAGCAACAGGCTCTGCTAAAGTCCATGAGATTGCTGAGGACAGTGACCCCCTCAGTCTCTATTCCCAAATCCTCTGGTTTACCCAGGTTGCTGTTGCCTGTGCTGCTGAAACTCATCCTGCACACATTGTAAAGACAACTGATTAGAGATTTTACCATAAATATTAAAAACAAGCGAACTATTGCATCCCCCTACAAATGCATTATGAACATGACAGCTTAAGTATTTATATAAATCCTAAATTCTAAAAATCATTTTCTATGTATTACATCAGACATCAGAACACCCAGAACAGCAAGACTGATATGTTTGTTCTGTGTTTTGCAAGTTAGGAGCAGGAGAGAGAGAAATAGACTTGCTTGGTCTTTTAGCAAAGAAGAATTCTGTTTTGTTGAACTGAAGGAAAGCTTGGAGCATTTTATCCAGATTTTAATTTCAGATTGACATATTTCAGTGTGAGATTTAGGTAAACTGTGTAGAGTTTGGTGAAGTAAACATGCGCTGTCCACATAGCAATCGATTTTGAGAATACAAGTATTAACACTGTGAAGAGGGAGAGTATAAAATAATCGATTATTACACCAACTTTAAACTCCTTAATCAAGGCATTCACATCTTCCACGAGATAACTGATGAAACCTCAAAAGACAACCTCTCTTGTTTGATGAATGGAGATCGTACTCTGCAGTATAAAAAAGCACACACTCAAACAGTTTTGTTCAAACAAAAATATCAAAATACTGTAAAAATTGGTACAGGAGAGAAGAAAAGGGTGGAACAACCATTACAGCTGGAAAAATATGTGGATATAAATGTATTAAACGTTTAATGTAAACTCGATAGACGATAGCTCAGGTGGACGAACAGGAGCATATTATCTTAACATATTCTAGCAACGTTAATGTATGGCTAAAATGGATATTTTTGCACAACAAGAAACACTACATAGCTTCCATGATTCACCATTTTTTGCACAAATATTACGTTTAAATCTTAATGATATTTACACATAATCTTTAGTTTTTGCTATGAAATTGAAATGACAAGGTCTGTACAAATCGCATGTTCTCAAAAATATTAATTGAATCTTCAAAATTGATTAATAATACATACAAAATACTATTTGGCAAAATGGCATTGATATGATATGATATGATATGATATGATATGATATGAAACGTGATATAAGTACATGGCATAAAAATTAACTGAAGTTGAATTTTTAAAGATTTATTGCAGCATGTTGTAAGCAATTTCCTCCGGGATCAATAAAGTTTCCTGATTCTGATTCTGATATTTATTAAGTCATTATAAGTTATTTTTTTTGGTTGTATGTATAAGAATACTGGATAAATTTTTAGAGTATAGTCAGACACAGCGATAGTGAAGCTGTATTTAATAGTATTGATTTTAAGCACACAGGGGTGGCAGCCAGAAACACTGCGACGTTTTCTGCAAGTGTGTATTGAACTTACTGTTTAGCCTGGCATGTAGTACAAGCACTAGTGTTCTGTTGTGTTTTACATTAGAATTGTATTTTCACTTGATAATGACAGTTAAATTAATTCAGATCATATTTTTCAAGGACAAAAACACTCATTTAATCATTTACCCGATTTCCTCTACTTAATCTTCTCATTATATTACAGTCAAGAGCAGCACTCTTAATCTTTGTTATTTCTTGGTTTTCCTGGTAGCCTGTTAGCAATTCATTAGGTAATTACAGAAGTGATTAAAAGTTGACTGAAATTTATTTTGAATCACTCCATTTGCTGTTTGAGATTTGATCTCTTTTGTGCTGCTATGCCGATACTGTTTTTTTTTTTTTTTGATCACTACAGCCAACAGTAAAGCTGATGAAGCTTAAAGGTGTTTATGTTACTGAATGTTACTTGGTACTTACTTAAGAATACAGTACTGTGCAAAAGTCTTTGGAAACAGAGACAATTATGTTTTAAAAGCTGTTGACAGTAATAGGGAGCAATACTGGAACAAATAAAAATAAGATTAATAAAGTAAATTAAAGTAAATAAAGTAAATTGTGGTTTTATGCATGTCAATGTGTTTGTTTAACCCTTTCCAGAGCTCTACTCATGGAAGCCCAGTATCACTTGTGGTTACCATCAAATACCTGGTTTGGCTCCTTTACATCAGAAATGGTGGTCACAGATTTTTGCAAATCTCTACAACAGCTGGAGGTGATGAGGAGAAATCTGGAACCAAACCTGTGTTCTTATAACCAAAATACCAAATGCTTTTCAGAAACAAAAAAAACTGCTAACTTATTACTTTGCATTCATTCTAATGTTAACTTGTCTCTCTGCAGAAAGACTCTTACTGTAGAGATGAATGGCTTTAAACAGTTTGAACAGGTGACTTTTGCACAGTACTTTAACTCTAACAATTATTAACTGAATGATGAATCAAGGGTTCAAAGGGTTAAGTTACTATATTATGATTTGAGTGACTATTAGACACTGTTAGCTGGAAGGTGCTGACGTTGCACTGACAGAATATTAATAGTGTTCCTCCAACCTACAGGAATAGCATGAATTATGAGTCCCACTGATCTTTTTAGAAAAACATGAATAATGCATTTGTGCGGCAAAAAGCAGCTGGGGGACAGAAGAGTCACGACAAAGCAGGACTAACGAAATTTATCACTGAAACCTCACTTGAAGCCTCCAGCCAGCTGATTCAACGTCAGACCCGTTCTCCCACCACAGACATGCGGCATCATAGGCCACCATGACTCCTATAGGTTAGGGAGAGTGGAAGTCAGTATATATAGTATTCCCACAGGATTTCTGCTGTGTGTGCGTGTGTGTGTGTGTGTGTGTGTGCGTGCGTGTGTGTGTTTGTGTGTGTGTGGGACTGTATGTTTGGTAAGTGGAGAAGTGTAGGATGGTTCAGCACACATGGAGGAAGAGGAGGCACTGAAAATGGCTCTGACTTGAAGAAGATGATGTGTCTGGTTCTCAGAGTGTGACGTAGATCCGTCCCTGTACTCCAAACTACGACATCCCCTCAGGAAAAGGAACGGGAATAAGCTTCAGGGTTGTGGCAGAGTGAGAGTTCTAACCTAGATATAACATACTGCTTGAAATGCTAAAAATACCGTGACTCATGAGTGTGTCCCTTGCTATTTTGGGATCTAAAGGACCGCATATTGCGCTAGCAGTATATGTGCTTGATTTGGTTTTGTGCTGACTGAGATGATGAGCAATAATGTACAAAAAAATAACCACAATTCATAAACAATCTGAAAGGGAGTCATTTATAAACATGTCAGTGTTTTGATTACAATTTTGGGCCATCACTGAGCCACTGATCTTCCAGCTTACATCTAGAATGAGAAGGTCTGTGGCAGAAGATGCCAAGCATGTTAAGGATGTTAATCACACGATCCGCTGATGATATTGACAGATCAAAGTAGAAAATGAGATTTCTGGGTCCCCTGATATTCTCGATTAATGCCAGATGCCTTGGCGGATCTCTCATTTATTACCCACTGCTAATGGAGATGGCCCTCAGGCCCTATACCCACCACATACCTCATACCGCACTCTTCTAACTGTCAGAGAATCCGACGCAGGTTTCCTCTGCTGAAAAAAGGACCATAAGAATCATTAGGATAAAAGTCAGATGGTTTTGCCTCCTGATGGGAATTAATGTTTACCGTTAGAGACCACTGGATTTTCATATAACAGCTTTAGATTCCATTACAGAACCCTCAAATGTGTTTCTAATCAGTGCCAGGTTACCTGTTGAACCATTAGGATCCATTACACTGTGATTTCAACCCATGAGGAAAAAAATAAAATACTATTACTAACCATTAGACATTAACTATACTAGGAAAAAAACTGTAAAAAAAAAAAACAACTGTAAAAAAACGAGCTTACCTGGCATGGCAGCACTCAAACTCAGTACGGTCAGTTCTGATGTTCCGACAACAAAATTAACATTATATTTTAAAGAAGGAAGTTCTGCTTTTTTCAACCATTCATACACTTGTTCAAACAGGCAGAGATGATTTGCTGTTGTTAATAGATCACTACATGATTTCTTCAATAAATTTCTATACAGTGTGTATTTACAATGAGTGCATGCAGTCTAGGACAAAAAAGGAGGTTTGAGCCATTGCTAAAATGTGTTACAGTAATGCCCCAAAAGATCCATGGTTAATCTGATAAAACATTAGAGGCTATTAGAATTAGATTACATCAGGGGTTTTCACTGCCAGCTCTCTGGCTTGTAACATTCATATGTTATGATTCACACAAGAGTGTTCAGCTGGAGATATTCCTCTCTCTCACCTCCCCCCAACCCCAACACCACCACCAGCACAACAACCACCACCATAGCCTAAGCCTCAATATGTGCCTCTCACATTACTGACCTGCTAAATAATTCACCACAACAGCTCTCAGAATGCATATTTGTCTGCACTCTCCTGTGAAGATTCCTATGTTTGCGCATGACTTTCTGGGAACACTCTCCTTTCATTCATTAGAGCAATCAGCAAGGCTGACACCACCAGTAAAGAGACCTTTATGGACCCACCAGCAGGTCCAGACTTCCATTCCCGACTCTTAGAAAATAAAGGTTCATAAATGGTTCTTGGTTTGAATGTACAGTTCTAGGCAAAGCTGCTATTGCTGGTGTAGACAGGGTTGTGTCTTCAGAGGCTATAGCCCTCAGCCACCAGGAGGCCCCATGAGGATAACTATGAATGCAATAACAGTTAAAGGCACCAGAAAAGTACAAAAATGCAGTCCCAACGCTAAAGCAATCGATCACAGAAGGAGCTAGCCTAATTTGCAAAGACTCATAAAATTGTCAGCAGTACAGTGACTAAATCAAACGTCTTCCTACAACAGGTCTAATTAGTTTGATTGGTTTGGTAGTAAATAGCCAGCTTGTGTGATTATTGTTTTGTCAAATCTGACAAAGAAAACTTAATGTACAGCCACTCCGGTACAGCCTAAGGCTTATTATTCAGTAACTACATGGACTATGAAGTAGTTATTTATTTACAGAAAACAGAAAGGGACAAAGGAAACAGTTTCCATGATATCTATTGCTGACAACTGTACTAACGCAAAGGAGGACAGTGAAGTCAAGAAAATTTTATTTACATAGCATGTTTTTACACCTTTACAGCTTTGTAGAATCTGGGTGTGAGCCTCTACTGACCAAGCCAATGGCTATAGGGCCTGTGTCCCCTCATTGTTTGTCCCTTGGAAAAAGCATTGTCTAGATCAGGTGTGGCCCAGAATGCCTTAGTATAGTCCTGGATGTAGAACATTTACATTATGCAGAGGTCATTAAAAAAGTCACATTTGTGTGTCATTTACAAAAAACCTTAAAACCTTCACTTGAAAGATTCTTTAGGGGACCAAACCATGGCATTGCCCTAAGAACCTTTTAGCCACATTTATGCTTAAGTCTGAGCTTGATTTGTTGCTGTTACTTGCAGTGGAAGGCGCCTTACCAAAAGAAGAGCAATGAATGGGCTTTATGGTTCAACCCTGAGACCAGCCTGCTGTCCGCTTTGTTCCAACGTAATTCACTCCTCAGCAGATCCAAGTAGCTGGAGGGCTTTAGCACAAAACAGGCGGTGTGAGAGATGTGGTGTCTTTCTGTGTGTTTCATATAGCACATACTGAATGACTATCATTGGGCATACAGTATATCAAGGGGGTAAATACTAAGCTGTAAACAAGCACACTAATTACTGCATAACTGTACGATGCATATCTCAAATGCAAGAACATGCATGTTTATAATAATTATAATAAAGCCACAATTTACATTTCGGAAACAGTTGCTATTTTGAGCGTATATTCTCCAATAATCTTATGTCATTTGTACTACAGAAGAAAAATAAGTCAATGACTAGCAATCAGTTTAATACAAAATGAAACCTCTGTGGAGCTAGAAATGGGAGCCTTCATGTACACCTGTGTCAAAGCTCGGGAAGTGAGCGTTGTTTGCCATTTGCTGTAGCTGGCACCTTTTCAGGAATCTGAGCCTGTGTTTATAGCTGAAAACCAAGCAGATTGCGTTGCATCTGATTTATGAAATGTAAACATGTTCACACAATTCCATATGACCATGATCAAGACTGTTTGGTCAGTAGAGCAAACAAGTATTTGAGCATTTGTATTAAAGCAGTCAGAAAATCTCAGTCACTTTGGATAAAAGCGTCTGACAAATGAATGTAATGTTTTCCTGTATTTAAAGGCAACATTCTAAAGACTGGAAGGTGAACGTTCATTAGACCAAAGACCTGTATGCTTTTCACAAAGGATTACTAGAGTATTATAGATGGCCTTTCACCCTCAAGGAAGCTCACCTGACATATCTGTTTTGTTTATAGTCTACACACTGCTGTAGGACAACCTTGTGTTTTCACCTCGCATCGTGTCGGTGTCCCTCCGCATCAGCCGCACAGCAGCATTTATATATTTCCAGCAAATGGTCCTTTAATAATTCATCCTCAGTCCTACTTATGGGCCAAAATATGCCCTCCTGCATTATGCATGATGAGTCTATATCGCAGCTGACGTCCCATGATGACTTGCTGAGTGACAGCAAGTCTACAGCTCATGGCGCCCTGTCCCTTACAACACTCATGACGTCACATGGCTGCACGATCCTCCAGTATCATCACTGTCCCCTCTTCTTATCTCCCTCAAACTTTTCTGTAGGTGAGTTACAGTCCAGTAATCCAGATGTAAATACAGTGAAGTTACTCCTTTACTTTTGGTCTTGATTAATGATACGATTATTGGGATAGAACTGATATCACCAAAAGCTTGGTGTACTTCCCTATGAAACATTTCCCAGCTAAGACGTTCTGCTGAAAGTGCAGATTCTAGAATAATGAAAGAATACTGAAAATATTGACGAATACTGAAAATATTGTTTTGTCTTGTTTTGATGGTGGATATTTTGAGGTAGGATTTGTTATCTGAAGCCAAGGTTGAGGTCTGTTTGGCCCAACCTGAGTTGCCCGAGTCTCTCTCTCGGGGTGTAGAGTCGTTCTTTAGGGGTTGTTTGTCTGCCTTGGTAACTGTCTGGCAAGCGTATAATAACTTCTTAGGTTTCTTAGTAACCTAGTAATTATGCAAGAAGAAATATTATTTACAACAACAACTGGGTTCACTGGGTTCACTGGGTTCGCGCTGCGGCTCAAAGACGCTGAGTTCTCGGTTCAAATCCCACTGTGAGCAGATTTTTATTTTTTTAACACAAACTTTTTTTGGCCATTAAACCAGTGTTTGGGTGCCTCTCTCTCTTTGCAATGGTTTGGGTACACGCCACCTCTTGGACAGTGTCCAAAATTTTAATTGGTCATTGAAAAGCACATGGATAGAGAGTGTTTTGAGGTGTCAGTAGAGTTTGGAGGTTCAGATCTGGCTAAAGGGTAAAGGTTTGGTTACTCTGCTCTTTGCACCCCTCTTGGCACCCCTCTTGTTGTGAAGAAGTTTTCGTACTCCTGTCTTTTTGACCAATATTTTTACATCAACCGTCGCGAGTTATCATAGCAACCAACTAGCTACACCTTAGCAACCAACTAGCTACACCTTAGCAACCACCTGGCAACACCATAGCAACTCCCCAGGATCAACCGCAGTTACCATGGCAACTGGGCAATCACATTTTCTTGCGGAAATGCAATCTGATTATTATTATTTATTTTTTTTTATTATTATTATTTTTTTTACTTTTTCATAGCAGTAACTCTTGTGCTGAACAGATAATGCTTTATGCTTCTATGGTCTTGCACCACTTCTCCACCTTTGGTCTGCAAAAATACATGATGTTTCTGCATCCTGAGGTAGATTTACTTGATAATAAAAAGAAAAGTTGGGCAAATTTCTTCCAAAGAAAAATGAAAGATTGTTGTAGCACTGTAATGGTAATGCTGAAAACTTGGGCAATAATTGGTTTTGTGTAGAGTTTTCATTTAAAAACAGGCATAAATTAGCAGAAGTGTCTAAAAGGCTTGTTGTGTAAAAAGCTGGAGGACAATGGCAGCAATGGTAGTGGCTAAGCAGAGGGACAGAACTTGCACATACTGAAAATGTCTTTACCAAGGGAAGAACACTATTTCAACTCTCAGTAGCTACTCCTAGTCATTCCTATAACCCTGGGTGGCACTGTACTTTTTAACACCTGTGCTTCACAAGCATAACAGAGCTAGTAGTCAGTCTCATGTGCAGTTTTTCAGATGCATTGTTAGAGCATACTGCAGGCACATGAAGTCTCATTTTGCGCTATGTCATTTTATGCACATCTGACTCTGAGAGAACAGACTTTCAGTTGTGGTTAAAATAAAGATGATCAAAAACAGAACTATGATATTCTTAGTGCGGGTCATATGGCGCTTCAGATCTGTGGCTGACGAACACAACATGGACGTGGAAAGATATCTTGCTGAGGGTCTGATAAGAGTAAACGCTCGCAGACAGTGGCTGAGTGTTAAACGAGTTAAGAGTGAAATTTTTATGCCAGCACCTGACCTCAAGCCTTAACACCTCATCAAATCCTGTTAAGAGAGAGTCAGTGTTTGACAGTGGAAAGCCTGCTTCCTTCTCAGTGACCCTGTCTCACCTTTCTGGAGGAATGAGTGACACATCCATCAGCACTCTGTCTGTAACTACCGATGTTGCTGCTATCAATTATTCAGCCAGATAGCTGTTTTTAGTCTCCCAGAATCACAGATATATATCTGTCTTTATTTTCCACCCTCTGCATAGATGCAGAAGATCAACACAGAGTGGCACAGCAGGATGCCAGAGGTTGTGACTTATCCGAACTGTGTGAATATTCCCACGCTCCGCCGGTTGCTGCATCAGTTCCTCTGTGTGGAATCCTGCTTCACTCTGGGGCCCCCAAGGGCCACTTTCTACTCTTTCTCAGCATGCTGGGTGCAGCATTACTTTAGAATGATCAGAGCCTTTACCAGTGCTCTAGTCGCAGCATATCTTTAGCTCAAACCCCTTCTCTTTCTCTATCCCTTTCTCTCAGTGTTGCTGTGTATGCCTCCTTTTCTCTCTGTCTCTCCTCTCTTTCTTTCAGTCTATGTCTCTCTCTCTTTCTCTCTGTCTATCCCAGCGCATGTTTTCCCAGCCTAGGGAACAAGCTAAACTTAGACGCATCAGACCTCAAGCAACCAAGGCCCACAGAGTTATGCCTAACACTAAACTCTCCTTTTTAAACTACTTTTCCATGTATAAAGTCAGTCTAGAGGGCAAACAGGTATGGTCCCCAACATCAGAACATGTAGAACCATCTGGCTAAGCATCAGTGGCGATGAAATGGCAAGGACTTTAATCGACAATATACACAGATCAGCCATAACATTAAAAAATGTGTAACCTCCCTAATTTTGAGTAGGTTCCCTTTGGGGCACCAAAACAACTTTGACCCATGACGGCATAGACTCCACAAGTCCTCTAAAGGTGTGCTGTAGTATCTGGCACCAAGACGTTGGCAGCGGATCCCTTTAAGTCATGTAAGTTGTAAGATGGGGCCTACAAGAATCAGAATAGTTTGTCCAGCACATTCAATGGATGCTTAATCTGAAAGAGATCTGAGGAATTTGGGAGCCAAATAAACACCTTGAACTCTTTATCATGTTGCTCAAACCTGAACAGTTTTTGCGGTGTAGCCAGGCACATTAACCTGCTGAAAGAGGACAAAGCCATTAGGAACAACTGTTGCCAAGAAGGTAGATATGTAGATATGTGAGTTTTGGATTGTTAGACATGAAAAGGCACTTTTCTATTCACAGAAAGGCTTTAATGTCCAGATTGAGGTCTATTTATATTCTTCCATGACTTGCTGATTAATAATTTAGCTTGTAACATATATCTATTAAATTCCTTTGTTTGAACAATGAACAGTTCTGTGACTCCAAGTTAAAAATGCACACCTTGGGACCTTAGCTGAGATAATTTTAGCCCAGATCCTTCTTCTTGCAGTCACAAATACAATGCCACAATATCCACCTGGCTGTTCCTGACCAGAGAGCCCCTCTTGGCACTTTATGTTTCTAATAAAGTGTATGACGAGAGTATATACAACACATTAAATGAAAAAGTCAAGCTTCCTTAGAGTTCAACTTCTGCATGGACTTATTAAAGCAGACTGTATGAAAATAGCACTGAACGTTACTGAAAGGTACGACACCATATGAACATGATTGCTGTTCTATATTCTTCACCAAAGGCGCTGAGGGATTCATAGCCATTGACATATTGCGGCGACATGAGTGCGCTTGAACGACAGAGAGAAAAGCTAATCCTCAGACATGAAGCATAAGTTTATTCTTAATGAAGGTATAAAAATGCACACAGGGACTAAAATAGCTGCAAGAATTGATTCTGCAAGCTGGTTTGAAATGAAGATCTCTCAAAACAAAGGACAGAGTCTGCTAATGGGCTGCTGCATGGATGCAAGATCAAAATTTCAGTGATCACAACAAACAAGGGAACAAAATTTGATTAACTCCTAATGCCGCTGGCTCAGTAGCATGCAATAATAATGACTAACTCAGTCCCAAGAAAGCCACCCAGTTGTTTTTTTGCCCACGTGTTTTCCACACGCTTTCCACAACAATGTTTCTGTGACTCTATTTTCAGCTTTGTTATAATTCATTCTTGGCAGGACTTCAGGAAATTAGTCTTTTAATATATTCCAAATGACTTACTTAAAGGTTATGTCTATCTGATGGCTTCTCTGCCAGACACACTGGCATTAATCTCAGTGAGGGTGATGTAATCTTTTGACTTTCTGATAATTTTTTTTTTAATCCTTTAATATCTCCAGACTCCCTAATGTTTAATTAAGCGCATCATCTTTCTCCCCTTCTGCCCATCTGAATTTTTTTAATTCAGGTAAATGTACATAGGTCAGTTTTACAAAGCAAGTAAATAAAGCCAAGCCCTGATCCAACAAATTAGTTTAAAGCATTGGAAAAAGAACACACTCTTAAACATAAAGTTTCCCAAACGATTCTTGCCTTGTATGGTTCTAATTTATTTTTAATTGGTATAGAACACTTAACATTATGTTAAGGTTCTTTAAATGTTGAAAAGGTTCTTTACATTCACACATCTCATTAACAAAACTGTCCTTTAAAGAATAATGGTCAAACCTGAACAGTACCTGCAGTTTCCACACTTAGACTAACCCACTAACATAGATGGATTATGACAGACATGTTTCTGCAAACTTTTACTAAAAAGCTTTGGAGGGCTGAAAGTATCCTGCGATATAATCTGTATTTTATAGATCTGTAATAGACTCACAGTGTTTTTTATCAGTGTATTTTTGTGAAACTGATGATTGTACCTGCTGATTGGGCGACATCCACCATCCACCTTGCACTAAAGTTCCTCTCACTGCTGCTGCTGCTCACAAAAATGATTAACAGACTTTGGGTGAACTTAACAAAGGGGAAAGGTCTTCTGTGGCCTTTCCACCAACCCAGCACAGCCCTATCTGAGGTGCACATTTACCCATTCTTCAAACTCCGGAACTATTCCCAGAGCAGCTAACATTACAAGAAAAAGAATGCAATAGAGGGAGAAACAGGGAGAGAGAGTGAGAGAGAGAGAGAGAGAGAGAGAGAGAGAGAGAGAGAGAGAGAGAGAGAGAGAGAACGAGCATGTGTGCTCGCGTGCACAAAATCTACTACATTCAAAAAAATCACATTAGAAAACAAACCT
>JBBPCZ010000012.1:17633607-17647599 GCA_037974445.1 Brycinus macrolepidotus | reverse complement strand
GTGTGTGTGTGTGTTTTTGAATGAATTGATGTGTGTGTGTGTGTATTTGAATGAATTGATGTGTGTGTTGATGTGTGTATTAAAGCATTTGGCCTTTATTACCTTCTCAAATAATTGTGCACATCTGAGAGGTGATCAGAGTAAATGATCTTTGCCATCGAAGCTTGTGAATCCAGTTCATTCTTTTGTTATTGTCCTTTATGTGACATCTCTGATTAGGATGTCTCTAATTAACTAAAAATCAGAATTAATCAATTAGGCTTTTAATGTGAATGTAGCCTTTGTATTCAATTCTCATTTACATTAACATTTATGGCATTTGGCATACACTCTTATTCAGAGCAACGTATACAGGTGCTTTGTAGTCTACAAAGAAAACATGTTCCTCACGTTATTTAACTCAGACTTAAATTAGAAGTTGCTACCTCACTGAAGTTAATACTCCACCGGGGTGCTGTCAGATTATACATAGAAGATTGTGTTAGTTAACATAAACATGTATTACATGTTGTTATCCTAAGTGGTCACTGAAGAGGTGGGTCTTCAGTCACCATTTGAATGTGTGTCTTTGACTTTTTAGAAGGAACACTCTAAGAGTGCAAGCTGCGACCTGTGGTCTGATCATTGCTAATAGGTAAGATGGAGCTGGGTCAGATGTAGACAAGCATAAAGGTTTTAAATTTAATACGAGCAGCCACAGCAAGACAGTGAAGGGTTCGCAGTAGTGGAGAGGTGCATGAGAATTTTAGTGAATTGAAGGCCAGACATGCTGCTACATTCTGAATCAGCTACAGAGGAGCAAGGCCAGCCAGAAGCATCAGCGCTGAGGAACAGACCTTTTCTCCTGATGTTATAAAGCAAGAACCTACAAGTTCAGGAAAGATTATTAATGTGAGATGAAAATGAGAGATTATCATCTAAAATAACACCTAGACATCGTGTTTCTGATGTGGGAGTGATGACTTCAGCATCAGTTTTAAGGGATACATCACCTGGGATGAGCAGGGATTTAGTTTTAGGCGATGTCCTGCTTCCTGGACATGACATAGGTATGCAGAAATCCAGGTCAAGATCTGAGAATCAATGGAAGGATGAGTTGAGTATCTTGAACATAACAGTGGTAGAAGAAACCATATGAAGATATAATATGACCAAGAGAGCGAGTATATAAGGAAAGGAGTAGGTGGCCAAGCCCTGAGGAGCACCAGTGGTAAGTCTTTGTAAGGCAGACATAGATCCTCAATCTATGTAAACATGGAATTTTTTGTAAATTTACTTCAGTTGAACTGTGCTACTACATCTACCCAAAAAACAGCGGCCTCAAATTATGTGGAAACTAATTCAGAGCCACCCTAACAGGTTGCCTTTTTCACCATGTTCCCTCTCTTATTTCTCACCTTAAATGAGTCGCTGAGCAAGAATGGCTTGGGTGACAGTGTTTTAGCCACGGGCGCCGGAACCATTATAGCAGGGGGGGACGTGTCCCCCCACTTTTCAAAATCATTCATTTCGTCCCCCCAACTTTTTCTCTCCCGGACAACACACACACACACACGCACAGCGGCCGAGACGTAGAGGTCTGTGCGCAACCTGTGAGAGCAACAGCACATTATGTCACACTTGGAGAGTGAAAAGATGAGGGTGAAATGGTGATAATGCAGTCTCTTTACACCTTTTACCAGAGCATTTATTTTCAACTTGCTTTTATTTAAGTGGCTTTGATTTTCCCGAAGCACTGTAGTGTAACAGGACCAAACATGAAAATGTGGAAAACTATGAATGGAAGCTAGTAGCTACAATTTGGACTGTTCACTTTCATTCACTATTAGTAACACTGGCATCTTCTTACAGAACTTTTTATATTACATCATTCCTTATATATTATCTTTGGTGAAAAGTTACATAATTTTATCCTTATGTCAATTTGAGTTGATCAGCCAAGACATGTTTGATGTCCAAAGTTTGTCTTTAGTTTTGCACTAGAGCTATAAAGCTAATAGACTGAACAAGTAATAGAGGACACCGACTATCACTAAAATGGACAAAAAAATACAAAAATGGTTAGTCCCCCAAGGTACAAAGAGTGTAAATGTGCCCTCATGTATAACATGGTCCTTAAGGTACAATTGTGTGCCTTAAGTGAGTTTTGAAGAGTATTTTTATTTCATGTTATTTATTCTTTTAAACCTTAAATATAGAAAACCATTTACTTACCCAAGTATTCATCATGAACCGATGATGCTGTGGGGTCTGCCCTCATTAATTAAATAAATCAGTATTATTTACTGAATAAATCTTATTAAGTCTTATTAATTTATCATAAATTAATTCATCATTATTATTAACATATAGTAATTGTTTAACAAAAGTGAATTCTTTTGCATAGTATTATAACCAGTGTTAGAGTGGAATTAAGACAACTGAAAATTAACGAAACATTATTGTGTGGTTTAGGACACAGTATGACTTACTGTGAGCTATAAAAATGAACAAAACTTCACAGCTAAAGTCCAGTTCTGGAGAGGACTGATCTTGGATAAGATTCACCTGTATTTGTTATGGTTGTTGCCACAAACACTGATTCTAGATCAGCACTTACACTCCTTAGGTGACCATGTTGTCCAAAATGTCTGCGTGCAGCGTGTGGATACACAGTTTTGCTCAATTTTATAACCAACAGTAAGCCATCCTGAGTCCTAAACCACATAGATGCGTCTGTATCACTTTAATAAAATAATGGTTGCGAAGTTTTGGGGGTGTATTTACAGAAAAGGTTTAATTCTAGTGAATTCTAGTGAACTCCAAAGATGTCTTGGCTGATTGATTTAGGGGAAATCTTGGCTGATTGATTTACTGGATTCTGAAAATCGAAGAACAATATGAGGAAGATATAGCGTGAAAAGACCTGTCAGCGTGGTTCATTACATCAAGCAGTTAACTAGATTTGACAAAGACTGATCTAGGAAATGACTGACAATTCTTTCAAAGTACAGCACTGACGTTCAGCTCCTTCACATGAACCAAAGTGTAGGAACTCTGCTCCAGGTTTGCTCAAAGCCCAGTGATTCACATCAGCCTGCCAGTTCGTGACTAAAGCAGATTTGTGTATTGTGAGCTTAACAGCAAGCACACCCAATACCTGCCATCTGGTTTCAGACACGCAGAGCGAGCTGTTGGCCTTGGCGCATGGTGGATGTGCGGGAGACATTAGATGTCTGACTGGATGTCAGAGAACATCTAGTCTAATGGAAAATAACCTTGATAAATCTATTCACACATCGTGCTAAAGAGCCCAGAACTGAGCTTTTCTACTGCAGTTTTCTGGCCAAACTCTTAAAAGCTTCCAAGGTTAATTTTTTTCTACATGAAACATAAACATTGAAGTTGACACCACATTTCTACACATCCTAATAAGTTTTCTGTTTTAATGAGACCAAAAAGGTCAGACTTAGCATGCCATGATAAAGACAAAACCTTTACAGAGCTTGTGTTTAGATTTGATGTGAATGAAATCTCGGACACTGCGGCGCTGAGTTCACTCTATTTAACCACCCTCAGTTCTGAGAGTCTCTCATCAAAGCTCAGCCAATCCTTCCCACACGTCTACACAAATAGATAAACCACCAGTAGAGCTGTCAAGCACAAATATCTTCGCTTCCAAAGTTGTTAAATATTAGCCAGTTCTGAGGCGACAGCCTTCGCTTGACAGACAGACAGACCCAGGACTGAGACTGAGGACCAGTCTGAGTAAACCAAACCTGCCTGACCTGTCGTGTGCTATAATTCTTGTCTGGGAAGGTCTGATTTTATTTTTTACTTGTGCACAAGGGCATAGTGATAAACTGTGTTGAGAAAACATCTTGCAAGGCTATAATTCAGCTTGACTGATAGGGTGTGGCAGCAGGCCTGTGCCTGACGTTTTGGGGTGGTGGTGAGGACTGAAGGGATAAAAGGGCAAAATGAGCATGAATTAAACCTGGTATCATCTTCTACATACTTATTAAGAGTTACTTAATAAGTGTTACTCCTTGTACTAGTGAAGGAAGCATCTGTCTACAAAAAACACTTTCAAAATAAACTTTACTTACTCACAGAATTTCTTAGCCCCCTTTACCCTCATCATCAGTGTTTTAAAACTTCAGCAGCACTGCTGTGTGCAATCTACTCTGTGCAGTACATACACACACACACACACACACACACACACACACTAACACATACACACACACACACACACACACACACACACACACACACACTGCCAGTGTCCTGTAGGGGTCCATTGATTAACGTGGTAAAAGGAGCTTACAAATGATGCTGAGTAACAGATGGGGCCCAGTCTTTAACTGTAAACTACAAATTGCATCTTTATGGTGAGTACAGCTAATAAAATAAACAATAAGTGTAGATATGAGGTGGGTATGCCTAATAATACGACATGCTGCTGTATATAGTTCAGATAGCATTTCTCCTACTTTGCTTACGATATAACGCCAGTTTTTGTTACTGGGAGAAATATATCACCCTCTCACTCTCTAAACAGTGAGAAACTGACCCTTTTATATTTGTCCCTTTGGTTAAAAAGAACTGGGATAAACAATTCAAGAGATAGGAAGTAGGGGGATGACAAACATCATAAACACTAATATATATAAAGCCCCAATATATATATTTATATTGCATGTATACATCCACTAAATACATGGAACAAGAAATTAAAAATTATACTGTGGACAGAGAAATACAAACACCAAAGGAAATAAAAGAAAGAAAAGTATTAAAATATTTTATTTCCTCCGTTAGCGTGTGTCAGTCCATATGGTCAACACATGGCATGCCCCATTTCTAAAAAGCTGAAACCGCAGGTAAGTGTGATTAATAGAAAGTGTAAATATGTAAGAAATACGAGTGTGCAGAAGCTGAGGTGGATTTAGGAGCTGAATGCAGTCCGAGAGAGATCTGGGAGGTGTGTTTACAGAAAACAATTTGAGTTACTATTGACTTCTAGGGTCTGTTAGCGATGCTGACTTTGTAGCTCCAGTGCAAAACTAAGGAAATTTGGAGTCCAAACATGTCTTGGCTGATCGACTACATGGAAAATTTTATTTTTTGCTGAATTATTCCTAAAATTTGGAAAGACCTCTGAGCATACAATACTGAACAGTAGTTCGTTTTCAGTTCTTGCTCACATGAAGCCTAGCACTAGTTCAGTAATTCGATAAAACCGACTGGCAATCATACTTACGATAATAGTTCGTTTTAGAATGTAAATATTATTGCTTCTAAGGAAGTGCTGAGAATGAGTATTTGATATTTGTCTGGAAATGCCAAGACTGGGTCATGTGACCACAGTTTATTTTGTCATGTCATTTTATCGGTAGGTCTGGTTCTTTCACGCAGAACTTCTAGGCAGGAGAGACCAAAGCGGAAACCAGCTGGACTACAGAAAATGTACTGGTTATAAATGGAAGGCACCGGGGGCGGGGCATCTAAGAGGATGACTCACACAGTGTGACCCCCTCTGAGAGGTCCTCACTTGGCTGCATTACACCAGCCCAATCCCTCCATCTACCACTCTCTCATCTCTCTCAGAGTTACTTTGTCTGCGGTTTCATTTTGAACTGCCTGCTCTTTCATTTCTGCCTCACCAACGCTTTGCTGGAAAACAATAGAAAGCAGTATAAATAAATATGCACTGAGAGGTGGAGGGGGTTGTGGAGGGACAGAAGTGGTGAAAAGGAGAAACGGTGGAGGATGAGTTTCTCAAGTTCTACAGCAGGAACAAAAAAAAAAAAGCATTAAGACATGAGGAGATGTGACGTAGGAGAATATATTTGCTGAATATAATCTGTGTCTATTTTAAAACCTGTGAGGGGCTATTTTGTATTCAGTGTAATGACTAAGTAATGGTGCCTATTAGTTATGGGCATTATTAATTTATTTCACTGTCCTAATTCCAAAATGAGTGAAGATCATGTTTGATGGGAAAAGATGACTCCTAAATGACTAAATGACTGTCCGAGGAGGACAGCGCTCTGTTTTAGGGGTGTAACCAAATGCATTAATCTTCAGAAAGACGTGTTCTGGCAATAAAGGGATTAAATTAAGATCTCACACGAAGAAAAAGAACAACTAAACGATGTACATGCTACACATTGACTGTTGTAGTTTGACTCATGTGAATTTATATATTTGAACCCAAACATTTTTCTGTATAATTTATTATAAACCAAGTCCACTTGCCAGATTTCCCCTATGAAAGCTATTACGGGTGAAGGCTACCATGTGCTTCATTAGAGATGGGCATCACTGGAGATCGAACTCGCAATCTGATGATGCAGACAGCATTTAGAGATCTGCACTGCTCAAGAGCCTGAGGTCATTATTGTAACTCTCTTCCTGTCTTTTCCCCGTTTTGGGCTTTTTGTAATGTTTTGTCTTCTGCCTGTTTTCTTGTCTGTTGTTGTTGTTTACATTCTCCATGTGCCTTGTTTACCTGATCCATGTGGGTCTGTTGTTTTGGTCTTAGCTCCGCCTGTGTCTTGTTCTTGTGTCCTCCCCAGGCCAGGTATTTCTCTTTTCTTTAGTCAGAATATCTAGCCCCTATCTCCAGTCTATCTTCAGTCTGTTTTCAGTCTGTTGGTTCTTAATATTGGGATTTTTCTCTTGGTGATTTTAGGTGAATGGTTTGCTTAATGTTTTTGCTCAGTATCTCTCACCCTTGGTATTTCTGCTCTGTTCTTTTGCTTTGTGATTTTTTTTAGTAGTTTGCTGTGTGTTTTTGCCCCCCTTGTGTCCATGTTTATGCATTTTACGCCCCTGTCTCTTTTTGCTTTTGTTAGTTTTGTTTTGTTAGACTCCATGTTAACTGAGGTTAAAAATCTAGGCGTAATTCTTGATTCTAAGCTTACTTACTTTCGTGTTCAGCTCAGAAACAAAGCTCGTGTAAGATTATTTCTTAACCTGGAAGATGCTAAGAAGCTGACTCATGCTTTTATCTTCTCACGTCTAGATGACTGTAATGCAGTTCTTACAGGACTGCCTAAAAAAATACTGAAATAACTACAGCTTCCTCAGAATGCAGCAGCAGGAGCGCTTACTCGCACCAGAAAAACTCAGAACATTACTCCTATTTTAGCAGAACTACACTGGTTACCAGTTTCTTTTGGAACTGATTATAAAATTCTTTTATTAGTTTTTAAACCTTTATATGGACAAGCACTGTCATATATTTCAGAGTGTCTGGCCAAGTTTGTTCCAAAAAGATCCTTAAGGTCATCAAGTTCCAGCTTGTTAAACATTCCAAAAGCAAAATTCAAGAAATATGGAGAAGCAGCCTTTTGTTTTTATGCATCAAAGATCTGGAACGAGCTGCCCGTAGACATTCGTCAGGCCTCCTCCCTCAATATTTAAAAAAGCAGCTCAAAACACACTTTTATACCCTGGCTTTTCGTTAGTAACCTCTGTTTTCTATTTACGTATTTTCACTTCTTTTACTTCTGAGGGTACTGTCTGTTGATTAATTGTGTTCTTGTTCTCGCTGTTTCCTTTTTCTGTTGGTTGACTTGTCTTTTTGTGCCCCTTTTATTATTATTATTATTATTATTATTTAATTTTCATGTTTGAATCTTAATACTGTTTTTATTGCTTATTTTACTGCTCTTTTTATTGTTGACATCTTAATGTACTTTATTTAAAGCACCTAGAGCTGCATTCAAATGTATGAAAGGTGCTATATAAATAAAATGTATTATTATTATTATTATATTATTATGTTAGTTCAGTGTCCTGTTAGTTTCTCATTTAGTCTTCTGTTTCTTGTTCTTGTGTTAATAAAATCTTGTTTTTGATTACAGGTATAAAACTTTATTAAAAATATCACTGTTACTTCTTAAAAGGTAACACTGATTGCTTTATTTGAGGAGAAAGAGTGCAGCCGGATTTAGATACAATAAAAATATTTACTGCAGCATGCTTGCAGTACTGTTAAGTTAGAAGTTGCATTTTTTGTCTTTTTTCTATTTATTCCAATGTCAAGAAAAGACAAAACTATAACAAGACAAAATATCAGCTCTATTCACAGAAAATGAGGTACTGCTTGTTAGTTTAAACTGCGCACTTTTCGAGAGTTTTGAGTTTCGATGAATTATGAGCAGGGCCATAACAAAGATCTCAGTGAGGTCCATCACACAGCCAGTAAAGGAACTCCCAATATTAAATGTGTGCTACACCACTTCCTGCTTCCTTTATGTGTTCCACCACTTCATTGCCCACTTTTTACCCATTTATAATATTCATTGGGTACTTTTTCCTTTTTTTGCCTTTGTTCTTCTCCATCTCCCTCTATTTCTCCACAAACTGTTTCATTACACACTGTTACACTGCCATTACTGTTACATAAACTGATTTGACTCCAGATACACTCTTTTGTTTTACTGAGTTAACTATTTGATTGTTTACAAACTTATTTATTTTCATTTTAAAACTTGTATACTAGATCAAATTATAGTTTCATGTTTAATGTGCCCCTCTCTCTCTCTCTCTCTCTCTCTCTCTCCCTTTCTCTCTCTCTCTCTCTCTCTCTATGTTTCTTTTACTTGTCACTCTCATACTTGTGCAGCTAACAAGAAAAAAATCACCCCTAATTTCAGAATTAGATTACATTATAGTACTTCAGCAATATGCCAGTTAACTTTCTGATGCCTGTTAGAGTATGTTATAGGCAACACAATACAACAACCTTGAATTTTTAAGTCTGATGGACAATATAACCAACTATAGAGCTTGCAGCCTAAACTAACCAGGCACTGTCACTAGGCTGTAATTCAGGATACAGGATCAGCTTAAAGTCAACCCTGTTACTTTTGAGGAATTACAAGCTTTTCTGCACATTGTCAGGTTGCTGCTATTTCCTCATCGCTCATGATAAAGTAAAATAAAACCTGCTACATAATAAGTAAAACAAGGCCCATGCTTCTGTGTCCACATGCTAGTTAGGGCCATGACCAAGGGTGAGAGAGAGATGAAAGACATCTTGATTTTGTTATTTTGTTAACCTTTATGGGTCATTGTGGTAAAATGAAGTGAAATAAACACCCCTGATAAAAAATGGTGGACACTGGATGTACAGTGATTTCCTGCATGACGTACAAGACCTAACTGAGGTCTCCATCTCACAGCAGCGACAGCTGAGTGCTGGCATTTCACGCTTACACACACCTTACTCTACAAGTCTTTTATCACCTTTCGAGTTTTGATGGACAAGCAAGCAGCACCACACCACCTCCAATCCTCTCAAGAAGCACAGGCCTTATTTCAAAGTGTCCTCAGCTACTTCTACTGCAGTTCCTCTTTGCAGAGTTCAATTACAGGTGCGGGAGTGGAGGTGTGAGGGCCTGGTGGGCAGTGTGACTTGGCCTGCCCCCGCTATTGGCTCTCAGAAGTAGTTCAGCACTAGCCACACTGCGCTGCCTCAGCTGCCTCCCTGGCACTGCTCTACCACGGTTACTGTGGGCTTCATGAAAACAATATCAACACTCTTGGTACTGCCCTGTATGTTCTTCTTAACCACGGTAAAATCACTGTTAAATCCAGCCTCGAGTGACTTATTGCCTTTATAGAACAACACCAAAATAGAAAGATATACACACACCAAATACACCACTGTTCAATCCAACATTTGATTTATTGATAATAATAATCTCATAAAACAGTTAATCTAACACCTTAATATGTTAGCAGTATATCAATATGCATCAATACTGTACAATGAGCAATGAAAAAGAAATATCCATTTCCGTTGGGGCCGAAGTGGGCTTATATGTTCATATGTTCAGAGTCACTTTCCCCTTTTCTGCTTTCCTGCATGATGTTTTCAGAGCACACAGAAAAAAATAGCCTCGAATACTGACTGAGAAGCTGCTCTTACCGACAGACTGAGGCTCCTCTTGATCAATATCCACAGCAGCTTTCTTCAGTAGCCTGTTTCAGCACAGCAAGTCATTTGGTAACACCACAGAGAAGCTCCTTAAACCAGAGAAAATAGACACACTTGTGGTTCTGCTCACAGATTTGTGTACTTGGAAGCTGTCCTTCATATGGTTTGGTCATTTTTAGAAAGATTTGGTAATTTGGTAGCTTATAGCCTATAAATTGCATCTTGTTAAAATAATACAATGGCTGAAGCTTACTGTGTGAAGAACCACTACTGTTCATAATAATAATAAATATAGCCGCGAGCAGCGATGAGTGGGGTCCAAGCTGCTTGCGCCCAGTCCTCCAAACCGCAGTGGGAAAAGGGATTGTGTTATAGAAGTCTCTCTTTTACTGACAAAGTCAATAACACAAGAGCAATTAGAGCAATTACTTAGCTCTAAGAAGACACTTAGTGTCATTGGTGTGATATCACAAGTTACACCCATTAAAGGCAATAGCCACAGATATGGTTTTAAATGTCTATTTTTGGCAAAAAAAGAGCAAACCTTGGCATGCTTATTCTGATGATGACTATATGTAAACATGTTCTTTTTGAGACACATGTGCCTTCAAATCCCAAAAGTATCGTTCAATTGTTTTCTGGGTGCAATTATCATACATGCATTTTGGCCTACCATCTAGCCATTGTTTGACAAAATGATACGAAATTTATAAGGTGTTGAAACACACAATTGTGGAAGCCTTTCACATATTTTTCTGCAATAGGGATGCATCGTTTCAGAAAGTCATGAAGTGATGTCACCAAAAGCCACAAGTTGCAGTGTAGGAAAGTTTAACAATGAGCGGACTGACGGTTTTATGCAAGAGTCACTCTTTTATCTTGAACGGATCATGAGTTAGACTGGTTTGAAGTGGACAGGCCATGGAAGAAATATAGCAATAAATGCAATTCTCTACTGTAGCGCCCCCCATTGGCCGATGTCAGTGAAATTTTGCACACATCCTTGCGGTACCACATTATACATCTGTACCAAAGTTGGTGCAGATCAGACCCAGCGTTAGCAATTTGGGCCCATTAGGGTCAATTACGTCACATTCATGTGAATGTACTTGCAGGTCTTGGCCATGCTGTTCAGAAAAGTCAAAATGTTTTTGATAATTATTTGATTTGGGTCTCTTTGGATTCATGTAACACAAGAATTGTGAAGATAGGACAAAAAACCTAAGACTAGTTCGTAAAAGTACAATTTTCTAATAATGCAAATTATGCGCGAAGAAAGAAAGTTATGTAAAATATTTCCAAGGTTTTAAAGTTGACATACATCAGGGGTGTATGTAAGTCAGGTGTTTTATTTCTATGTCTCATATGTCATGATTTCTGTTCGAAAAACCCTCGTCATGTTTGAATGTGTGCTATAGCGCCCCCCAATGGGTAAAGTGGACCAAATTTGAACTGCATCATCGAAGCTTGTGTGTCAACAAATATACCAAGTTTGAGAATTGTCGGCCTGGGATAGCCATGATTTTTGCCACGTAGACATTTTTGGCGCCCCTTTGGCTGATATTTCATAATACGGTCGCATGATGTCACGTAAATTCAAGAATGTGCTAGAGCAATGTCTTCTGGTGTGGAATGCAAAATTTTGAGCTCATTGGCCACACAGCTGGAGAGATAGAGGCAATTTCGTGCTATAAGTGCTTTGTGACCTGTCATAGCGCCACCAAGTGGTAAATATGGATACAAATTGGGGTACTGCTGTTGAGTGACGCCTTGCATGGGTTTACGAAGTTTGGTAAGCATTGACCCAAGGGCTTATGAGTAATTGCAGTTTAACTCATTGTAAGGAAAACCGACAAGCTTAATTTGCATATGGCGGCCATGCTGTTTGCAAATTTGCACGTTTTTGATAATTATTGACGATGAGTGTCTTGCGATTCCAACGAGACCACAATTGTGCAGATTTGTCGAAAAACCAGGGACTAGTTCACAAAAGTTGGTTTTGCATATTATGCAAATTAGCAAAAAATCTAATTAGGCGGAAATTAGTGAGCATGGTCTCATTTGATTCGGCTTATGCCAAGGATTAATATGCAACAAGAATTTTGAAAATCGGACCTACAGTTCAAAGTTGCTGAGACTCAATGCAAAAGTGCTTGCTAGAGCGCCTCCTATTGGCGCAATGGCGTGGCTGTTGGTACCTGAGTAGCGGTTGGAATACCGCATGTACCTGCCAACTTGCAAGGCTGTGCACCTTACGGTTTTGACTGTCCCCTCAGAAGGAATCATCAAACCTCCATTGATTTTTTAATGTGAGAAAATTCTAAATGCCTACCTGATGCCCTGATTGAATTAAATAGGAGCTCTAAGTGGTCCTGACTGAAACGATAGGTACAGATGCATTGCTGACACTGAAGAAGTTCTGGAATCATCAGCATCAGGGTGTCAATGTTGATGATGAACCCCATAACCCTTCAAAACAAAATGTTTTGTCAATATATCACTGTAAACCAAGATACTTCAAGAGAGTGCAATATAAGACAACAAGAAAAATAAAACAGAACTGGGCAAAGCTGAAAATATGAACACTGCCATACATATAGTATACTGTAGGTGTCATGATGCCATACTGCCATTATGACACCTCTAAGAACTGAAAAGAAAAGAAAAAAAAAAACAGCAGACAAAAATAAAACAGCAGACTGCAACAACATTAGAAGCTGAGAACAGAGCATCATATGAACTTATGATGCAGCATGCAGAAAAAGAGAACAGAGTAGGATTAGTAACGTAATACGAGTCAAAAGTTTAGACAATTACTGTTTATGGGGCTCTTTTTATGAATAAAACTATGAAATAACACAGATGAGGTCATGAAGTAAACTAAATAAGTGTACACAAAGATAATGGAAAGGAATTCCTTCCAGAAATCCTGAAAGAGTTCCCATACGTGTTGGCTGTTTTGAAACATACTTTGTTTTCTTAAGTGAAAAAAAAAAAGAAAAAAAAACCCCCACATGAAATGCATATCCAAACTTTTGACTTGTACTGTATGAACATCAGAAATGAAGGCATCATAGCCATCTCTATAATATTCTTTGAATACTGATAGAGGTATTTCGGTCAAAAATTTGATTTTGTCCATTTCTCCCAGCCTTGAAAGCAACATCATATGAACTTGATGTCATGAACTTATGAACTCATCATACAAACAAAGCTTCACTATTTCCTAAAACCTCTTTAAACGGTGAAGGGGCATGCCATCTTTTTCACCAAACTCATAGTATTTCCCGCTTCTCAACAACAACTCTACTCTCTCTGCCCAATTCAAAGAACTCAGGAGAGTTTTGAAACCTGTGGCATGGGGATTGCGACTGTTCATGATGTCAAAGAGCATGTCAATCATCTGAGAGCAAATAAATGCATTATAACAGAAGGAATCTGAATCAGCAGCATAAACAACATGTTTCCATTCATCATTAGTTAATTACTAAAATATAGCATCAATGTTTTTCACTATTTGCATAATGGTTATTCAACTTTGCATGTAGCATTACCTCAATGAATTCAGCTGTAGCTTCACAGTGTTGAAACTGTGAATAGCCGAGGTCCCTCAATGTGCGCAGAGCTACTGCCACAGAGCGACTCAGTGTTTGCACAGCCAAAGACACCTTCATTTTCTGTGAATCAAAATTCACATGCTTGTCTGTGATTTTGTTGGCAGCGTGCAGTCCTTCTTTTGCTTGGACATGATTCAGATGAACTATGTATGCCCAGCTGATCTGGCCACTGGTGCTGCTTATTGGGCTGCAGGCCTGCAACATATTTCGTGCTAACTTCAAAACGTGGCAAGGATCCATCATCACAAACACCTTCACACCAGTCACTGGATGTGCAAAAAAAGTTTTTAATTTGGTTCACTAGGGTTGACCTTTAGCCGGCATCCAAGTTGGTTACACATACTGACATTGGAGGCTGTCAATCCATTGTAACAGACACCACTGTTATCCCATGCTCATGCAGTTCCTCCAGTGCATGCACAAGTAGCACCTTCTGTG
>JBBPCZ010000012.1:17622168-17633507 GCA_037974445.1 Brycinus macrolepidotus | reverse complement strand
AATCGGACCTACGGTTCAAAGTTGCTGAGACTCAACGCAACAGTGCTTGTTATAGCGCCACCTATTGGCGCAATGGCCTGAGTAGTGGTTGGAATACCGCATGTACGTGCCAAATTGCAAGACCTTACGGTTTTTGCTCCCCAACGCGTTTTGAGGCAGAAAAATAAAAATCAGCATAAAAACAATAGGGACCCTCCGCACTGCGTGCTTGGACCCCTAATAATAATAATAATAATTATAATAATAATAATAATAATGTTTTTGCTGTTGGTGTTGTTGTGCTATTCAAAACTTTAAATTCTTTAAGCCCCTGCTCATGTGTGGCGTTCCATGCATGGAAAGCTGTAACATGGTTTTATTGGTCTAGTAAGCATGACTGTGCTTAAAAAAAAGTTCTACAGATAATATATCAAGCTTGATTCAGGACATGGATGACACAAATACAGTTACTGTTATCCCGATATTTAAATCCTCCAACTTGACTGACTATAGCACTATTAACAATTCTGATCATCAATCAGCCTAATAACTATTCTCTTGACCTATTGTTTAATAATTCTTCCCTCTCAGACACCACTGTACCAACACTACTATGGGCTCCTAACCATTCCCTTACCTGTAAAATCACGTTCAGCATCTACCAAAGCATTTTCTAAGCTTGATTCTAATCTTAGTTCTAACAATAGTGTTGTTCTTTTGCAGTGGGGTATCTTGAAATCTTAAAACCCATTAGAATGACCAGACTTACCTTACGCAACAGTATAATTACTAAATAATTCAGAGTAGGTGCTGGATAATATGGCTTAGGATTAATAACTGAATGATTAGCCTACGGGTTCATGGGGTTAATTAGTGAGTATTTTGAAAACTACACAAATTAAACACTGAGGGCTCATAAGCACAGAATGCTACATTTCTGAACTTCTTTCTTACTGCTGTGTCAGCAAATTCCAAACCATTACTCATCAAAAATGAGGAAGTAGACAAAACCAAAAAATATTCAAAACTTTAAATAAAGGGTACGTAAAGTGATTACACTTTGATGAATGATTTAAAAAGTGCTCAGATTATTTAAAAGTAGATACTTTCCATGTTTACACTTTATACACACCAAAAAAACATGTTAAATATGTTGTTTTGGAACAGCTAATACTCATGGCCAGAAAAGCTGGCACCCTAGCAGTTTTCCACATAATGCACCAATTCTTCCAGAAAATTGTTGAAATTAAAATGCTTTGTTGTTTCTTGCCATTGTTTGCATTGAAACAAAACAGAAAAATAGAGAATATTATTGGCGTCCCTTAGAAATTGACATCATTGGATTTTAAGTAAGGAAATCCCCTTTAATTTGTAAATTACCTGTGACCTGTGACTTTCGGGAGTAGATCTGGTCTAGAAAGCCTAGTTTTAACCAGTTTAAATAAAGAAAGTTTGAGTTAATGTCATGTCGGCCCAGGAAAGGTGGACACAGATGCAAGAGTTAAAAGGAACTTAAACAAGCTTTAATCACAAAAAGGTGCGTAAATAGTCATTGAAGTTTTGGGTTTTTGTAGGGTTTTGGTAGGACAGAAATACACAAAGACTCTCTCTCTGAGTCACGATGAAGGGACCCGTTCAGCACCGGAGAGGACCTCTGTCCCACTGTTACGGTCCCTATACTTGGTTCGCTCCTAGCCAGGAGCCACGAGGAGCACAAGGGTCTGAGGCTCTGCTCCCTGCAGAGCCACTGAGGAGTAGTTCCAGCCTACGGCCGCTTCAGCCTCACTGGTTAACACTAGGAATCATGAAATACACACAAGAGCCAAGTCAAAAGTCATATCTTGCATATCTTAGATGAGTAGAACCTCTTACACCCAAAGAGACCACACTTCTTCCTCAGTCCACTCAGCCAGTGTGTGAGAGCAACATAGACAATGACCCAAAGGCAAGGGAGAAAGCTTGCCTGACAGATGTTGGTTGCATGTCGGTGATTGGGTCTTAAAGCACAGAACATGAACACAAGGACCAATCACAACGGACAAACAATAATCACTGAATTAACAAACAGAACGAGACACCTGGAGACACAAGGGGGAACTGAAGCAGGGAATTACTGGGGAGAACACGAGGGCTGACTGGATACCTTACATGCCGGGACATACCATGACGCAGTCAGAGGGGCGGCGTGACAGGGAATCCCCAGCTCAGAGCTCCGGTGAACTGGTCCGCTGGGGGCGTGGCATGGATGTGACAGTTAACCTTTGAGTTGTATGTCTGTTTGTTTCCCACTAATCATTGAGAAACAAAAGGAGAAAGTAGGTCTGTCTGAGAATTTGAGAAATAAAACTGCAGTAAAGCATGGGCAATACAAAGGCTACAAGTCCATCTGCAGACACCTTTATGTTATTGTCCCCACTGTACGGAATGTCATCAAGAAGTTTGAAGCCCATGGCACTCACTGTAGAAAACCTCTCTGGATGCGGATGGTAGAGAAAAGTTGATGAGAAATTACAGTGAAGGATTATTCAAATTATCCAGGAAGAACGTTAATGAACTTCCAAACAAATTCAAGTTGAAGCCACTGCAGTTACATTGTACGCCATTGTCAGTTTGCACTATACAGCATCTTCTAAATGAAATGAATCACATTTTCTTTTACATCATGTGGACAGCCGAGTGTCTGAGAATTGCTTGCCTGGCGAAGAGATGTCACGCGGAGGCACTATGTTAAGAAGGTAAGCCGATGGAGGTGGAGTGTGATGCTTTGGGAGATTTTCTGCTGGGGAACCTTGGGTCCTGGCGTTCGTGTTGATGTTACTTTGACCCGTATCACCTCCCCTGGTAGGTGCCCTGTTGCAAAAACTGTCCAGGAATCGTTTGAGGAACATGATCAAGAGTTTATTATTCAAGCACATTTCGTTACCGTACACTGAAGTACAACTCAGTTTATATTAATTAAAATGATACAGTTTAAATAATGTGCTTAATTGAATATAACAGTTAAGTATACTTAATTATACATTATATAGACAAAAGTATTGGGATGCCTGACCATTACACCAACAGCGACCTTAATGACACTGCATTGAAATACATAGACTTTAAAATGGAGCTCGTCCCCCCTTTGCAGCAATCTCTGTTCAAGTTCATCCCAAAGGTGTTGGATGGGGTTGAGGTCAGGGCTCTGTGCGCGCCAGTCAAGTTCTTCCACACAGAACTTATCCAAGCATGTCTTTATGGAGCTTGCTTTGTGCACTGGAATAGAAAAGGTTCTTCCCCAAACTGTGTCCACAAAGTCCACAGACTGTGTCCAAAATGTCGGATTTTATACGCTTGCAGCAACGGGTATGACTGAAACACCTGAATTCAATAATTAAGAAGTGTGTCCCAATACTTTTGTCCATATAGTGCATCGCTCAGTGATAGCCTACATTGTAAATCTGGAATTTCTTTCATTTAAGCCTGGAAATAAACAGTGCAAAGCATGATTTAAACATAATAATGAAATATTAAAGATTCTGAGCTATTACTAGGTCAAAGTAAGCAAATTTGTGACACTGACCATGTTAAGGCCTTCGAACAAAAAAGTAAAAAAAACAAACAAAAAAAACGTTATAGCATTTTTCACTAAAATGTGTGTTCAGGTGACTCAATTGTTCAGATGACTCTGATCTGATCGGAGGTTTCTGCACAAACATTTCTTTAGAAAAACTTAAATGAGAAAAGAATTCAAATTCGAGGGATTTTGAGTAGTGCTCTGAGACTTTTGGTCCCCACTGTATTAAAGTGTAATTTAAAATGTATCACTTCAAAAGAAGTTTTTTTTCTGAGGCATATTCTGTGTTATCACAAAATACAGAAAAAATGTCTTCCATCAAGTATATGAAAAAAAGTTATTTTAATATTCTTCATTAACTTTAAGCAGACTGCTGATGTATACTTTGCCTTTCTCATGAGGGACATAATCTAGGATATTTTTTTCTTGCACCACTGAAGTCTCATCTGGAAGGACGTTTGGGCGATGGCAGATGGAAAATCCCGAGTGCTGGGCCTTCATGTGCTGGAAGAGGATGGAAAAGAGCACAAGGAGGAAGCAGCACGTTATGAGCAATGGACTAACAAATGCAAACGTGCAGCAGTGTCCTTTGACAAGCTTCCGAACACAATGAAGACAAGGCACAAATGAGGCTCAGGAAACATTAAGCAAGATTTAACTTGTTTGTAGGTTGTGGGAAACAGCCCCAGTCACTGTATCAATAATCCAGAGTGGCTGGGGCTGCTCTTCCGGTTCAGAGTCGAAAGGTTCTGTCGATGCTTCAAGCTCCTGTATGGGATCTCATTTAGAAGGCATGGTGCACAGGGAGCATAGTGTTGCTTCCACCAGCCCTACGACAAAGAGCAAAAACAAATCAACATTAATAATGCATTAGGCCCATCTAACCAGATATCAGTCACCAAGAGCTTTGGGAAAGGTGGACGAATGAATGGAGATATGAAGATGGACAACCTTGATTTGCTTGAAATTCCACCTGCGAAGCCAGTGGGAACACATCTCATTAAAAGTTCAACACTCGGCGGAGGCAGGGGCCACCGAGTCCCATTTCAGCGTGAACTCTAACACTGGCACAGCTGATTGGCCCATACGTTATACAACCTTCCGCCTTTGATGTCACACCAGTTCTATTAAACATTTAGCCATTTCCCTCTCAGCGCTACCCACAGGATACTGAGGCTGAGCCGCGTCCTCAAGGTTCACTTTGAATAACAAATGTCCCAGGAATGGGGGTTCTGTTTTTATGATCTCCTTTAAAAATGCAAAAATGTAACAGCACATTGGAGCAAGTGGACAGATTTTCTCTTCCACCACCTTTGCCCGCTTAAACCACTATAAATATTTCAGCCCGTCATGATCAGATTGTTTTGTGCATGGAGCAAGTACACACTGGTTTTGACTGATCAATATCTCAAACTGGATGTGCACAGAGATGGGAAAAAGTACAGTGAAACGATACTTCAGTTAAAAGATGACTACAGAGTCAAATATTTCCTCAGTTAAAAGTGGAAGTATGGTTTTAAAAATGTACTAAAAGCGAAAGTCAGAATGCATGACATTCAAACATATTCAAGTATGTAAATGTAAGAAGTAAATGTTTAAACATATCAAATTAAGAGTTGGGGCTTACATTTTTTTATTTTGTAGGGTCCCTATATTATTGTTTTTTCCTGCAATATTTTCCTCCTGTAAGGATCACATATGACCTTTGTGTGAGTGCATATACCATAAACAGTCATAATTAATTTGTAAATTAATTTGTAATTACTTAGAAGGAAACCTTTGGACTGAAACCTTGCTTTTAACTTCAGTGTGAGTGGACTTAATTTTTGAATATGGACTGTATGGACCTGAGATTGAATGATATATTATGAAACTTTTAATAAATGTGTGTCAGCCAGACTAACAGATCTGCCATGCCTTAAACGTTTTTTCAGAGAACTATTAAAATGTCTGTAAGATTCATTGCATGATTGGTGTAATGTTGTCATGATAATCACATTCCACAGCATTCAGTCTCACTCTGCCTTCCACCTGCATCTTCAAAATAAAGCTGCAGCAAAGGATTCTTTGCACGATGCTACATAGGAACTATATAAAGCTTCTCAGAAGAACCCTTAAACAGTTGAAAAACCTGTACATTGTATGTTCCTCAGGGACCCAAAAGTTGTTCTTCTATTGGGTTGCTCAAAGAAACCCTTTATTCATCTTCCTCAACACTGAGGGCCATGAGTGTCCTTAGTTGTGTTCATAGTTAGCATAGGTGTTGGCAGCTTTATTTTGCACTGATTTTTGACTGGATATTTTCTCAGTTTGGGGGAACATATCCTAGCCTGTGAGACTAATAACAAGTGCTTTGAAGGACTAAATGAAAATGAATTGAGTAAAAGTTATTTTGAATAATACTGAAGCAAATTATAAACTTTACAAAATAACATGACACACAGAACAATTTATTTTCTTACAATATGCAAAACAATTCAAACTAACTAAGCAATTCAGCGTTTTATTGCCCTGTGGTGTGGAGAGGCAGAGCGAGCGTCATTTCAGAAACTGTCTATAGGGCTCCTCCTTAACAAGGAACACCTAAACAGTATTAAAGGAACAGCCAAAACATTTGATTTGCACGATGTATAAGGAGAGCACTGTCTGGCATCTGCACTGGTTTCTGGGTTTGGTGTGTTTGGTTTCGCTGGCAGTGTGTTTTTCTCATAAGCAACTCTAGCTAAGACACAAAAAAATTCACTAAACAGAGGGTTTTTAACAATAACATAGTATCAATGTGTAATATCACATTTTCTAAATGTCAACACTGAAATCACAACGCTGTCACAAAATTGGGAATTTACAATAAATGGAGAGAGCCTGACCCGTCACTTTTCAACATCGTCCTAACACAGAAGGAGGTGTGACTAAATGTCATGGAAACAAATCCACATGAAGCTGTCAAATGCCAAGGATAGACAATGGCACGAAGCCATGGAGCGCCATTAAGAAAATTCCACACCAAGCTCGGATACCATGGAAACAAATCCACACAAAGCTAGCAAACGCCATGGAAGGAAATCCACATGAAGTCAGGGGAGGAAACAGAGATGAATCCAGAAGAAAGTGCAAAATGCCCCCAAGTTAGAAAGTTTATACACATTCAGAGTCAGTGAACTCTGCATTCATCACGCCATGTACTTAAGTTTGGCTGAGGATGATTTGAGGTAAATGTGGTGATTCACTTCATCTCTGTTTAAGGAAACAGAAAACAAGAAAATAGAACAAAAAGAACATTCTTATAGGCTGGTTACATATCATACTTAAGATTCCTGTTATAAGAACACAACCTTTCAGAAACGTACTGGGTCAGTGAGTTTCAGTCCAAAGGTTTCCTTCTAAGAAATTACAAATTCATTTACAAAGTGCTTCAGGTGATCATACAGAATGGTTCAGATGTTCATACAGAATGGTTCAGATATTCATATAGAGTGTATCAAATGTTTCTATGTTCAGCTTTTGCAACCCTCAAGATTGAAAAGCCTAAAATGAAAACGAATATTAGACGATGATTTTCTGACTCCCTGAATAAGATGGCTGATGTAGTTTGGTGTGAGGCGGTAGAGGAAAGCTGCAAATGGAAATCTAACTCAGTTCGATACATACTTGCTAAGTTTAGTGTCCAAAACCCGTTTGGACCTGGTGTATCAGGTTTATATCTGGATAAGGCCAAGCCACATAAAAATGCAGATGTAAATGCACCCAAGATGTATTTAAAACCGAAATAAATGTGATTGCTCAAACCACTTCAGTCTAAAGGCATCCATCTCTCCAAGACACACTCAACAACCAAACTCCCCACCACTGCTGTCCCAGAGCCTCCCCCTGCACCTCTGCTAATGGAGAAGACTGCTGTTCGTGAGTTTCTACTCCGCAGTTTAATTTTAACTCCATATCCCACTCTGGATGAGCTAGGTAATAAAGTGCCAGTTTAGTTCAACTTTATCTTGCTTCACCGTATTTCGCCGTCTCACTACAACACACTGTGTTTTAACACGTGGTTCATGATGGCAATGATGATAGTTATTCTTAACAGCCTCTTCTTGTGAACACTGACTGTATCGTGCAAAATGTGTGCTTTTCCTGAATAAAACAGAAAGATGAGGAGTAGCAAATTAAAACAGGTTGTATACAAGCTGATTTGCAAATGAAACACAGTAATCTGGCTTCTGTGTGGCTGATCAGAGAAACATTTGACTACCCAGTGTAAATGAATGCAGCTAAAATCTGATCAGAATACAATCCAGATACTAGTCCCATGAAGTGACTGGGCATAAACAGGGTCTAAGTGATGGCGTCATTTTGTTCAGCTTTTCGTATAATGAATACTGCTGTGGCACATCGGGTTATTTATGGTTATACCCAGCCATAAATGGCTAACATATAAAGATTTATATCTTGGATCAACTGATGAATATCTAACTCCAGATAAACAACATTGCCTGTTATATTTCTTATGTTAAAAAAGAGGCAAAATGTTGTAACATACAAAGATTTTAAGCAAGAGTAATTAATAACTGTAGTGTAGCATAGTGTAATTAATTGTTCACACAGAAGGGGGTGGCTAGGCTCTGTAAATCCTGAGACAAGTCTGTGCTTCATCATTTTTGTCACTACCCACCACCAAAGTGAGGATGTGGTATACAGTATGTAGGAAGGCAATATAAACTCAGTCTCATGAGGCTAGCACAACACTGACTGGCCAGTGTGAGCCATCTCAGCGTTCTGAGGGTCAGAGTCATTCAGGATGAGCCGTATGGAAAACTGACCTACAATACATCATCTACTGCAGCTGTGATTCCTGGACTACAGTACTGCATGGAATCAGACTCTCCGCCCATCTGGCATGTCTTTTCAGAGGGCAGCATCAACCTGATTCAGCCAGCTTTCACATCAGTGTATACCAGTCAATACACACCAGTTGGGCATTAACTAAACTAATTTTAGTGAATCTGCATTAGATGATGCGCTGTTTCTCAAAAGAATGTTGCCATGGACACTCCCTCAGCACTTTCGGTATAGCCCTTAACCATTACTCTTTATTATTATTCTCATGTTGTATTATTTTAATAAGATTATATAGTCAAATGTCTTATTGCATAGATATGATGACCACACTGCCCTAGTGTTTGTTTTTCTTACATTTTTTGTTTGACAGTTTTACATGCTATAGACTTCATCAATCCACATGAAATGTGGCGTGCTTGTAGCCCCACATGGCAGATACAGAATAGGTGAGCATGTCCCTTTGCACTAACGCCCTCTGAAGTGGGGGAGGCACCACAGGGGGCACTGCAACTGATACATGTCGATATCTTTAGGGATTTAGGGATTTTTTTTTTAAATTTACAATTGGCTACATTTGCCCACATTTCCTACACTTCCATTTAGCTGGCTCAACAAAATGACTGCCAACAGCCAATCAAAATTCAGCAGGAAAGACATGCCTGTTTGAATGACCAATACAAATGCAACTTTGTAGAAACATTCATAATGGCTTGTAGATACTATTTACTCAAATTTCAAACAGATCTTCTAGCTACAGAATGTTTTCTTCTGTTCCTCTGACATGGTTTGGTCTATGGTCAAAATTCATTTTGTCTTGAAATTTTTATGTTACATTTACAAAATTCAAATATAACAAATTTCAAGCGGTCAAATAATGCAACCTCTTGCTATTTGGGCTAATTCACACATTGTGCTTGGACCCTGCTGTTTTCTCCTCTCCTGCTCATTCCATCGACTTCTACAACGGTCATATTACGCACTGCAATGAGGGACATCTAGTTTACATAAGGAACTACCTGCAGATATGGATATTTACATTTTGTATTGAAAAAATTTATATTAAAAATAGACTGTAATGCAACAATAACTTTTAATCAAATTAAAATCATAATAAAATAATACGTACACACATGAATGTGGTATTGACTGAGAGTTTAGAATACACACTTATAATTACAAATAATTTCATTCATTTCACTTCATTTCAGTTCCTGGTCACTACCGCTAGGTTCAGCATTCCACCTCACGCACAGTAGAAAGATGCCAGTGCCCTGGGAGTCACTGAAGCCATCACACATGATAATTGCTCCAGTGGTAAAACGAATTCAATTTGCATATGCCAAACGAGTTCTAATTGCATTGCTATCTTTGTTGTGACCCTAGCTAAACTCGTGATACCCTCAAAATGAAACTTTATTAATGAGGGCTCTAGGTGTCATAAGGGCACAGGAAGACAAAGCCGATTAACTCAGCAACATCACTGGAATAAAACCCAAATGGAAATATTATGATTAGTTAACATCATTCATATGCACAACAGTATCTAATAGCTAGCCTACTACATATAAAACAACGCCACAAATTTAAAAACACTTTCAGCAAAACAAAGTATGTGTATATATGTACTTAGTTCTTTTTTACAGTATAGTACAGTACACACACACTGGTATTGTACAGATGCATGTACTACATTCAGAACAGTCTAAAATGTTTTATGAACAGCCCCAGATTTAAAAAATTAATAAATAATAAAAATAGCCAATATCCCCAGATTCAATCATCTGTCATTCTGATCACCACTGACCTCACTGCTCTCGTGGAGACATGGCACCACACCCCATCGACAAATCAAACTCAACACGTAAATAGAAAGTGTGCTTTCAAATTTGCATATCTGGATTTATTGCAATGTGTCCTGATTGTTGTTTGATCAGGAGTGTTTAAACTTTTGCATATGACTTTATATACACACACACACACACACACCCCAAAGCTGAGTTTGCATTTTTAAACCGATTGTCATATAAGGACCTGTATCCTACTTTATTTTGTAAGTATTTTGTAAGGAAACCAACACATTCAAAACTGGCTGCTTTTGCAGCTTAATGTCCTTATTTGGATTGTATTTATGGGGAGTGAAACTATATGTGCTACTTTTACTTTTTAAAAAAGCAGGACAAATTTGGCTTTCCATAATATGGGGCCTTCAACATCATCATCATCTCATGTGAAGTAAGAAATAGTAGACAGTACAGTTGAATTCATAATTAATTCAGAATATTCACTCTCTAGTCGCCAGCCCATGATATAAAATGGCAGAGAGAAAAAAAGGATAACCCCTCACTGTGACCTGATGCTAGCATGCCGTCGCCTCTCATTATTTTCTGTGCTTGGCCATCTCAAGTTGATCATGCACAACTTTTGCCATATGTCAGTGTCAGAGTCGGAGAGCCAAAAGCTCGACTAATTGGGAGCGCAATGTTCTGTGTAGCAAAATAAGTGAATCAAGAAAGAAAGAAACAAATAAAGCACAGCTTTTAGCATTGGCATGGCTTTCAGCTGGGGAGGACCTGATGGTCTACACAGTACATGCATTAAATAATGTACATAAGAGGGCACAAAGAAGTGAAAGGATATAAAATAGTTAGGAAGTTTCTGTGAGAAGTCTAGCTGTTACAGCGTCAGTATTTACACTGTTTGATGAGCATGGGGATGTGGAGACAGCGCACACAGCCAATATTGAAAAAGCCAGTCGCTTGATATAAATCTACATACCGTCATGTTTCCATGTAGAACTGTGCATTTATGAGAAAAATATTTTCCAACACATTCAGACTCGATTGGTTGGGATGCTTTTTGCACCTTATGTTCATCAAACAGTGCCAGATTACTTATGTCAGATTCACCATGTGTGAGGGGAGGGGGGGGGGGGGGGGGGGGGGGGGGGGGGGGGGGGGGGGGGGGGGGGGGGGGG
>JBBPCZ010000012.1:17604030-17617547 GCA_037974445.1 Brycinus macrolepidotus | reverse complement strand
ACCTGGACTCTGTAAAGCTGCTTTGTGACAACTTGGTTGTAAAAAGTGCTATATAAATAAAATTGAATTGAATTGAAAATGCTTCAAAGTTTAGTGCCGATGGCTCTCGTCTCTGAACCACCGCCTGGGACTGCAGCATTAGCTTACACTGGTGTTTAAAAGGGCTCACATCATGGAAAACCACATTTTTCTCAACTTTTTAAATAATAGATTTTGATATACAATGTAAATTATTTAAACTGGTAAAGTTTCAAAATGTAAAACTTTACAGTCCATACAGTACATACATGGCTGCAAAACAGCCCATTTTGTGTGTTTGTCATGTAATAAAAACCAACACGTATACATTATATCCACCTTTTCCACCCACACTAGGTTAGCCACACCCTTTCAGGCTGAAGTTAAAGGAGTGTTTCAGTCCTGACTGCTTTTTTAGGCGGAATGCAGGGCGGCCCAGGACAACAGAACACATTATTTACATCTATCAGTCATAAAGCTCCAGTAACAAAAATAGCCTGTTTAATTTATGTAATGTTAATAAAGAAATTTAAATTTAAATCACTATGTAGCTAAAATTTTACATCAATACTTTGGTGGAAAAAGCATTTATATTCAAAATGCTATTTATTTTTGATATATATTAACACTTTGTTTTGTAAACAAGCAAACACATAAACAGCAATATACTTTACCATTATACTTTCTTTAACACTGATGAGTTGAAGCCTTTATTAGCTCAATTTTTGTGTCAGGAAAAGGAAAAGACTGATGTTTGCAGAGCTGTGACCCACCAGGTTCCAAATTTTTATATACCTCATGCAGCCCTGCATTATCGGTCAGACTGTGCAATGACACACATTGCTTAAATTGGTTATTAATTGGTTAAAAAGAATTTAACACCTAAATATTACACTGTATGCCCACTAGGGATCTGTACACACAAACTCCTGAATGATTATTTGTTAGACATGTGATGCACTGTTTGGGTGCAGAAGGGCCCTCCTGCATATTGTTATGTAGCATAGCACACAGGGAGCAGAGTACCGTTGGAGATTCTAAGTGCCAGTGCAGCTCATACCTGTTCCTTATAAGAGCAAGACAAACACTAGTGAATGATTTAAGTGTTCTTATTAAGGTCACATGGCCAGGAATCAGATCCACATCCAAACTAGGATCACGTCAGAAAGTGGTTCAGATCTGATTTAAAGATCATATTTGAGTGTCCACACAGCACTGAAAACTGAAAACATCTGGTCTGTGTCACAGAAAGGAACATCACACTTCAACCAGGTGATATAAACATATAAACATAACCTTCTGTGATGGCACCCTGCGGGTCGGCTCTGAGCTGAACGTGCCTCAGGCATGCCGGCACGGCCGGACCCCGGGGACTGAGGCGAGCGAACTGACCTCAAAGCAGAGCTGACTTCACTGCTGCAGTCACAGTGTGAGTCTTCACCCATCACCTGGTCACTCAGCATCATCGTCATCCATCAGTCCCTCATGGGGTGCCAGCACGTTCTTACTCACGGTGCCGGCCAAAGCCAGGCAGAGTTCCCATCACGGGGAGACAAACCACAGGAGCCTCGTTTGACTCGTCCGTCACTAAATCACTACTAAAGCAAAGGCTGGCTGAGGCATGTCATCACTTTCCTTCCACCGCCAGTGACCTCAGACAGGAGTGGAGGGCCGTGTAATTGGCCCATCAACAGGCTGTTAGCACAAAGTGCTCCAACAGAGGCTGTAAATGGTATTCAAGAGGAAAAAACTCCTCGTGCTTCAAAAAATGGTTTTGAATTACTCTGAACATCATGTGAATATTGTCAAGATGATCAATAAAACAATTATTTAATAATGATCTAACAATCAGCTGGCCTCAGACTCTGAGAAATTATATAGATCCACCTTCTACTCAGGAAGGGCTCAGGCATGATTGAATTTCCAAAGAGCAATGGGATTTGAGCGTCATTTAAATCTGAAGCCATTAGCAGTTCATGATAACACAGACTCCTCGACAAGCCAGTGACACAGGGCTGGGAAGTGCTCGGGTCCACCATAAGGAGGCCCTAGCCTAAATACGGGAATGCAAACATAAAAGCAGGTGAACAGAATACTTTAATACCGTACAGTTAAAGTTATCATACGGTCATGATATCTAAGGCTTTATATGTCAATATTAAAACATAAAACCAAACAATATTATTAACATAAATAATAATGCTATGTATTTTCTCTTATATATTCAGCATAGTAATTCGTTCTAACTTATTATAACAATGGCAGGTTTTGTCCTTCCATAGTGTGTCATTCTTAGCCTCATCAGCATGTTGCTACTTTTTTTAAAAATACCAAAATAAATAAAAAAAAATAACATAAGATTTGTTCATTGATTAATTCAAAATACATGAGAATATTTGTAAATATCTGACAGCTCATTATCAATGAAGCAATACGTCTCCGCGGTGAAGAAGAAGTGTGGTGTGTTAAGTGTGGCGTCTCCAAGCTGCGTATTCTTAATCAGAGTCGCGGTGGGAGCTGGAGCCTTTCCCAGCGGCCGTGAGGCGAAGGAACATCCCGGGTGGAGAAACGTCCTAGACAGGTTGCCAGTCTATTGCATGGCAGATATGCAGGGGATTCCCAGTTCACCTGACGTACACGCATGCCTGTTTTTGGACTGTGGGAGGAAATCAGAGAACCCAGTGGAAACCCACACAGAACATGCAAACTCTTCACAGAAAGAACCCTCAGTCGCAAATCCAACCCAGAACCTTCTTCCTGTGAGGAGACGGCATAAACCACTGCACCACTGTACCCATGGGCGCCGGAACCGTTATAGCAGGGGGGGACGTGTCCCCACACTTTTCAAAATCATTCGTTACAGCTGAGACGTAGAGCGCCGTGTCCCCCCCACATTAAAAATTCTTCCGGCGCCCATGACTGTTCAGCTAGATCTAAATATTGAGGCATTCTTAATGGACACCAACCTTTGAAGTAAAAAAACATTTTTACATTAAATAATCTATACATCAGTGACAATAATCTGTTCTTGATTGAGGTAAATGAAGGGTCCACCCCATATCTGAAAACTTTGTAACATATCTACACAATAATCATGACATATAAATAGTGAAGTTAGCTCTTAGCTCTCTGCTGCACTCTGCCAGGGACTGTAATAGACTGTGTGTGTGTGTGTGTGTGTGTGTGTGTGCATCATGTCTTCACAACATCTATTAGTTTATACTGACAACTCAATAACACTGCTGTAGGAGATTTTATGACATTCTTGAAAAGTATGGGATCAATAATGTAGGTGATGTAGTTTTTTTGGATAGAAGAAAAACGTGGTATTTTAACTTGAAAAAGTAAGGGTCCGTGCTGCCTTAATTTTTTGATATGACTCACTTTTATCAGAAATTCAGTGAAGAAAGTGCAGGTTTTTTTTATTTATTTTATTTTATTTTATTTTGGGATGTGACTTAGGTATGAATTATCCAGCTTTAAAGATATGCAATGCTTCTGCTGCAAGGTAAGCTAGCTAGCACTTCTGGGACTTCACAGTGACAAACATAATAATAATAATAATAATACATTTTATTTGTCAGCGCCTTTCACGACTCTCAAGGTCACTTTACAGAAAGAATATATATACAAATTTACATAAAAAAAGACATTTAAATACATATACATATTAAAGGACATTTTTAAATACATATAGATGACAGTGGTATGAAGTGTGAGAAAGTTAGTTAGCTGGACGCTGCCAAGTCTCGGTCATAATATAAAATAATATAAATAGTAACATGTGCTCTTCAACTACTGGCAAGCTGGCAAGCCACAGCATGGAGCTCTGGCGTTCTGTTAAAAAAGAGGTTTTAAAAATGCACCCACAGGATAACAACAGGGGTGTGTAGGTAATAAAAACAGAAACATCAAGAAATGCACGGAATGGTCAGTGTGCTGGCTGGGTCTAAAACTATTGATTAGTGAATCCAAGAACTTGCATGAGATCCTAAGCTCCACATATTAAAGCTTGACTCATCTGTTCCCTTGGCTCGTGACATACCCCCAGAATCCTCTCTGGTAATAATGTAAAACTAAAAGCATCGAGACCAGTGGAAACTGTTCTCACCATTCAAACATGCATTTCCCATAGCCGTAATACGCTGGACGGGCTGCTTATGACTCATAATTAGGGACCACATGGATTATGATAGATAGATGCTCTCTCACACATGCTTGCGTCCACTCGCGCACATGAATTCGTAATGTTTGTTCCGGGGCTACATGCAGCTGCTCCACATGAACCACTCTCACGAGGAGACCTGCTGTCAATCACACAAGCTAGCACACACTTACTCTCACACGGGTCGGAAGGTCACATGAGCAATAGGTGAGGATTAGAGTGCAAATCCGACGCCTCTTCGTTCTCAGGGGGGGGGTACTGCTGGGGTGGAGGCTGATCTCATGGATCTCATGATAAAAGTTAAGGGGCAGTTCATTAAAGGGTTTATGAGGATTCACTGCCCCTTAGAGCAAAGATCACACACCTCCATTCAGATCCGCTCTTTTACGTGGTCGTTTGACACAGGCCACTTTACTTTACACTCTGAAAAATGTGGAGGTTCTTTAAACATTAAAAAAACACCCACTGAAAAGTTATTCATTTAAAAGAACCGTTCACTTAAAAGAATGAAATGTGTTAGTGTGAAGAACCTTTTAAAACGTAACCTGTGTGAAGAACCTTTTAAAACAGAAAATGACACTCTGGTCCAAAGCAGAAAATGATACACTGTTGGATTTGAATCTTAGTTCTCTTAGCATCCACACTAAAAAATATTTAACAGTAAACCAAAAAACTGGAAGCAAAAGTGATACAGGCAAGAAGGCACATCTGTTTGGACAGATGTTGTGACGTACATTCTGTGACAATAATTTTAATAATTATATGCACTTTATATTTTATATAAGCTTTATATTCTAGAATTACAAGCCTTGAGAAGCTGTGTACCGTGGTTTGTGTATTCAGTATGTGTGTATACACAATATTATGGCTATGAATGCGCCTCAGCATTTTAAAACTGAAATTATTAATTCTACAATTACTGATTCAGAGCTAATGAAAAGATTATAAAGACAACAGCTTTAGAAATGTGTTGTTGGCCTGTACCAAAGCAGGTCATTTGGGCTTTGCTCTGTTTACATGGCTTTGGTCTGTTCTGCACGCGTGCTTCAAACAAGCATGGCCAGAGCTGGCTTGGAAGGGAACTGAGACAAACCTCCTCAAGAGGTCTTTGGACCACACCAGTATTCACATGGCAGCATTCTCATTCGCACTAACGAACCACATTAACAGAGAGATCGCCCCAGAGCTGAGGACGAGAACCCCGGCTTTGGGCACCCAGAAGTGTTTCCTCACTGGCATTGCTTCTGGCGCCTTCATTTTTATGAGCATCGATCAAGAAAGTTCTTCTCCTAGATAAAGTCACATCCATATAACTTACTGTGAACGACTTTAGTCTTACTCAGAAGTATTTACCAGGTAACCATTCACTATCTCCCAGTGCTCTGATGAGGAGAGCAGGTTCAAAGGAACAGGCTGTGCTTGAAAAGTTCCAAAAAAAATGAATAAATAAGGCTAAGGTGGATGTAAGCAAAAATGCTAATTCGAGTGTTTGAAGTGCGTGTGTGTATGCGTGCGGGGGTGGGTGGATGAGTTTGCACATAAGAGACAGCAGTAAGTCTGCCAGCCAGAATCCTCATGCTTCAGTAGGCCCTCATTAGACACTACTGCATTACATTATGTTAACATGCCAAAGAGTCTGGCCCAAATGAAAGAGTAAATGCACAATACTCAATTACGATGTGTAGGACGCTTCACGCTCTCGCCTGCTGCCTTCTGATCAATGACGGCTCCCTGGTTTATTCAAAAATGCATTGGAAATGTAAAAGTTTAAAGAGCAAGGCCCATGGCAGGCTTTTGTAAATTCTCAAGAATTCACTCAGAGGAAAGAAAACAGAAAACGTCATCATTTACAAAGAGCGTTCCCATGCAAATTAAAGGTCATACTCAATGTGGGTTCACTTTCCTGAAGGGCACTATGCAAAGATCAGTTTGTATCATTCCAGCACTGGAGCAGGTCTGGTTCCTGAGGAGTTTATCCATTCATCTTCACGATATGTGGGCGTAAAAGCAACAGTGGAACTCCAGTTGGGCTTGAAGGCAGAGTGCATTCACATTTAAAAATTTGATTTCCTCAAGAATTTGAAAATGTAGATCAAGATAGAAAGCATAGGTGAAGAGTCAGTCAACGCCTTTTCCATCCGACTCCAAACCCCTGGAGAAGCAGATCCGAGAAGGGAAAAATCAGTGAAGCAACTTTTGCTTACTGAATCTTAGCTATTTATCTAGTGCCTGATGTCTTGCAAACCATTTCCTGAAAGAGACACATTAGGAACTTTGGAAGCAAAATACTGCTTTGCGGAATTCTCACAACCATTGAAGGGAACCCAAACCAAGGCTCCAAATTTCATATGTGAAAACACCCTGAGGCAGAAATGTGCAAGACAATAAAGAGGTAAACAGCTTTCAGCTTTCCTTCTCCTGCCTCCCTTAGGCCCTCTATTTACCAGTAAAGCTCCTGCAAAGAGCACATTTACTCAGAGCATTTCCTCCAGAGATTAGATTATACAGCCTCATCTTCTGTAACTATTTTTGAAATGCCCCCTCTCTGCCGCCATACCATGATAGTCAAAAACACTCTTGACATTTTTCAGAAAAAAGCACCAGATCAGTGGCCTTGTGGCTCTACGCGGCAAAAGCCTCAGATGGAGATGTCAAGTAAGCACAGGAGCTGCACACCTTCTAATGTCAGCCTCAAGCCTTCTCTAGAAATTAATTACGCCTGTAGTCCCTGTAATTCCTCCTGACATCTTTAACTATGCATAGACAGAGACAGGAGCCAGAGTGAGGGAGAGAGAGAGAGAGAGAGGGGTTGTCTCCGAAGTTTAAGACACTGGAAATGAATTGTCCTTTTACACCCAGTCTAGAGCCACTGGTGATGACCTTAAGCAAAGCCAAGAGGGGCCTCATGTCTGCCTTTGTATTCTGTCGCCGCGCGAGCCATCCATCAGATTTTAAGGTCAATGTCGATTCCTAGTCATTCTATTAAAAGAACCAGACACACAGGCAAACACACATACACGCACACACAAGCTTACGGACCTGGTGCCGCAGAGCAATCTGTCCTAGCGTTTTCTTCTACAAACGCACAATGCCTGTTACTCGAAAGACCTACAAACAAAATGCACAAACAAAGCATCTTTTTCCACTGAGTGGCAAACCGATACCTCCCCAAAAATGTATCTTTCTGTTGTGAGTCAGTCAAGCCTTTTGTATCTGTTTTGAGAAAGCCCTCCTTTCATGCAGTAGGCACATGTAAAACCTGTTCAGACCTCATTAATTGGTCTTTAAAGGACAAGTTGGTGCATCTGATTACCACCCTGGATTGTTATCTGGTTGGGGCTTTGCACGCAGCAGGCTCCGAGGTGTCAGCTGGCACTGGGGGTGCAGAACGTGAGCTCAGGGAAATCTGTACCTGCAGGGAGCGAGCTGAGCACACACTCCGGCATGCGCAGGAGGCGACGGGAGATAAAAAAAATGAGGAGGAGGAACTCTCAGAACAGACTGCAAATGAAAACAGGATGAGGGATCCCAGTGGGGGGAAGCCTGTGAAAAACTAAAAGCAGGGCGTTCCTGTGGCACTGCAACACGGTTTCGCGTGTCTGCTCTAGGAAAACTCTCTGAGAAAATATGCTGTCCAGGGTCGTTTAGAGAAAACAAAGTTAACTGCCTCCTACCTGACCTGGACAATCTGACAGACATGGCTCGCCACTTAGAATCTTTTAGAGTCAAAATCTGGCCTGTACCTTCAGCTTTCATCACCTGTTAGCTACACTAGCCTCGTAGCTTCATTGCAGAACTAAGTGTCAAATCAGTCCAGCACAAAGGAGCAGCTGATAGTGAGCTCCTCAACACTGTCAGATGGTCGACAAGCCTGACCTGAGCCCCTGGAAGTGAGACCATTTTTAGGGCTGATAAGTCTCCCCAAAGTGTGTAAATGTGCGCTGCAGATGTGGAGAGCACACTACACACAATAAAAAAGAAAAATCTTTCAGGGGGAAATTATCCAGACTTTGACAAAATTCAGTCAAATGGTGTTCCTGAGCTTTTTTGCTTGCATTATCAGTCGTACTCCAGTTGTTACAAGAGCACAGTTAAGAGAAATCTGAGGGCGGGTTTTAGTGGTGGTGTACCCTTTTTTGTGGCAAATTAGTATCAAAGGTTAAACAAAGCCCCCAGATTTGTATCTTTTATGAGACCACATCTGACCCCTCGAGATGACTCTCAGCAGTACATTGGTATTCTTTTGAGAAGCAAGTCAGGCTGTGCTAAAGAAGAGACATTGATGTTCCTTAGAACACGGGCATCTTAGGCAGTTGGTGTGGGAGGATGATTAAAAATACATCACATTGTTTTTCAAGGTCTTGTTGCTCTGACAAAACAATGACTCAAAAAAAAAAGATTTTGATTGTTCATCTTCCCAACAGCCATCTTCAAGCTCAACTAAATCGTATTAGCGGCGGTGATTTTGGCGTGCGTGTGAGAGTGAGTCATGCTCAGAGAGGGACTCTAAGCTGAGATTAAGCCATGGATTCTAATGAGTCTAATGAAGTGAGCGTGTGTGCGTTATTATAAAGTGTGCCGCGGTGTTTGAAGTAGCCATTAGATGGGGATAGTCCTGCCAGTGGCTGCTAACTGAGCAGGGAGATTGGAGGCCGTCTGTGTGTGAGAGTGTGTGTGTGTGTGTGTGTGTGTGTGTTTGAGGTAACAGATGACTCAAAGGCCAAGCCCCCCTGTTGTCTGTGTGGGTGATGGATGGCCATTACATCTACAGCCTGTTAGCTTCACCGCCACACAGACACACACAAACACACATGCTCAGACCAGTTTAGAGGGAAAGTTTCCTCATTATCCTCACAGTCTCGGAGGAAGTTTTTTTGTTTGTTTGTTTGTTTGTTTGTTTTTTTACTCCAGCAAACATGTTCTCTTTCCCCTTCTGCAAAGCATCACCAGTGTATTCCGAAGATGAAGGTTCAGACACAATATAAATGCAAATGCCATTTCCATTTAAAACGACAAAGCTTAAAGGGGACACAGGGAGGAAATGATTTGCGCAATTTGGGCTGAAAGTAAATCTCCACGATGATCACGGATCATGCCTTCAGCTTTTTAATTCAGTCCTATCTCAGTGCGTAATAGGTTTCAGTAGCAATATTCAGAACGGTCACTTTTTTCTTGTTTCTTGCATAATACAGTTTCTCTTTGTGTACTTCAGGACTGATGCGATCAAAGGAATAAATCTAGAGCTGTACGCTTAGACTCACACCAAATCAGAAGCACGCCACTGCTGTACGCTCTGAAAACACGTCACGGGTTTCAGCTTTCTGAACTTCAGTGAGGCTTTGATCTGCAGTGGTAGGCTCAGAAATATTTGCTCATCCAACAGAGTTACACTTAAGGACAAAAAACTACAACGTTCTAAGAATAAACCTTGACAAATCTGCCCACTTTTGCTCTAAGTCATGCTGGCGTTTTTTCAAACAGGCAACTGAAAGTAGCCCATGAAGGCTCAGTGCTTTGCTATTAAAATAATTGAATTTATGGAAGGATATAGATATAATCCTCAGTAAGTGGTCCTTTAAAGCTTATCCCACCTATTAGAGATGAGTGTTTTGAGCTGGGTGAAGTGTAACATAACTAATGCTGATTGTGCTGCACGCTCTGCCTCATAGTGTCAGAGCCTGTCAACCTGATGATAGCTCTAATTAGAGTCGCTGCGTTGTTATTGTTATGGATGCTATTGTTTCGTATGCTTCCCCTCCCCTTAAATGGAAAGGCAGACAGGCATGAAAGTATGGAAAACTCCGGCTCCCCGCCTGCCTCTCTTAAGGCTGCTCATGCATTTTGATAAATCTAATGACTTTCTCTCCTCCTGCGCGAATGTCATAGCACATACCCACGAACACGACAAAACAAAACCTAGGTACAGATTAGACCATCTCTTGTTTTAGATTTTATGAGCTTCCAGTGGACCGAGGCATTTTGATCCAAATGTGAAAAGTGAAGAGTAAACAAGCATTCATTTTAAACAGTCGATGTTTAACCGTCCTGGAGGAAGAAAATAGAGACGTTTTATGATGGTGAGCATAACTTGGGCCCAGGGCTGCTAAAATGTTATTTATGATTAACAATAAAAAATGGACTGGACTGAAAAATAGTAATGAAGTAGAACAAGATTAATAAAATAAAATAAAAAGGGAAAGTGGACAGATGGAGAAACTGCTTGTATTAGAATTACAAATGACAAGCAAATTAAAAAGATGGTTTTAATTTTTTCTTAAAAGTGTGTAACAAACTTGACTGTAAAAGGTGAGGAGTTCCAATGTTTAGAAGCATAACAACAGAATGAGACCTCTCTACATTTTCTGTCCTTTCTAGAGTGTATTTGCTAAAGGCCAATAACTGTAAAATCATGTGCTAAATTATAAACAGACCAAGTGAAAGGTCTGATGTTCACGTGTCCTTTGAAGGAGCTTCCAGAGGTGAGCATGGTTCAGCATGGGCACTCTGACTGGCCTCCTACACTGGATTACTCCGTGTGTTCTGACACCTTCCTGTCATAAGCCAGTTCTCCTTCCTTAGACCACTTTTGGTAGGTACTAGTAGGTACTGGTAGGTACTGGTGGGGTAGGTTCAAAGCAAAAAGTGACAAAGCAGCATTCCAACTAAAGTCTAAATAATTTGCAAAAACACTGCGGGTTAGGCCAGGTCTGGGCCGTTGATTAAAAATCATTTTTGAGGGTCAGGTGGGGCAGGTTGGCTCTCATAGTGGGTCCAGTACGCACAGGTCATAAAAAACCTTAACCCATGCATCACTAGTAGGTACTACCCACTGCATTCTGGGAACAAACTACAAAAGCCGCTGTTTTGGAGATGCTCTGACCCGGACACCTGACCAGTTACAACGGGCCCTGGTCAGAGTCACTCAGGTTCTTACGCTTACGATTCTTATGCAGATTCTTATGCCCATTTTTCCTGATTCCACCACATCAGCTTCAAGTTCTCACTGTTCACTTTCTGCCTAATATATCCCACCCTGACAGGCGTCATGGTAACAAGATTTTCAATGTCATTCACTTCACCTGTCAGTGGTTTTAAGGTTGTAGCTGATTGGGGTATATATAAATATATATATATATATTGACCTTTTTCTTGCAGCAGCCATATTAATACCTGACTCAATATGTATGAATGGAAGGGCAATGGCAGAGAAAACATATTTTTATAAGATAATACGCATTAAAAAACACTGATATGTTCAAATACTACTGCTATACCAACAACAGTACTTCTGCATAACTCCTCAGTCTGCACTCACCCGTCACTCTGAACTGCTTTGGACATGAACATCCCAGAATGTAAATGCCATTTACTCAGAGTGAATGTTAATGTTAATGTTAGTGATATTACTCCTCAATCACTGACCTCATTAAATATTGTCATGTGTGTTTGCTTGCTTGGGAATACAGGAATTCTTTTCATTTCTGTTTTCTGATGGCTGTTTTCTGAAGTATGCAGAACATGGAATATATGTTGATTTTCCCCTTCATGAAGATGCTGGCACGCTCATACAGTGGCATCACATGATACAAACAAATAAGCAAGACCAACAGGAGAGTTTGAAACATGTATCATGCAAACGAATCACTGCCAAGTCATTTAGGAAGTAAATTATCTATTTATTTATTTATTTTTATTAAAGGAAGTAATTGAGCTCAGTCGTGTAATTGTGAGAGCCCTATCTGTGACTTGCACTTTTCCAGCAAGAGGCACAGCCCCCTGATCTCATTTGATAATGAAAAGGGATGAAGCAGTAATTCCACCTGGCAGCTAGTTGTCGGAGCTAGTTTGACCTGCGCACTGCGACCTGTTGAGTCAGACAAAGGGCCTGTTGTTCCTCATCCCACAAATCACACTGAAGAACACTGCGACTGCACCGCAGCACTGAGATCATCTTCACTCTCACAGAAAGTGATTCTCGCTCAGTCACCGTCTCATGATCTTTCTGCTGTGATACATTTGGGAAGCCAAACTCACTCTCTCTCTCTCTCTCTGTCTCTCTCTCTCTCTCTCTCTCTCTCTGTCTCTACAGCAGTCTCTCACAACTCCAGCCAATTTCATCAGCACCTCTCCTCTCTTTTACTTACTCCTCTCTGTCGAACAATAACAGCTCGCAATAAACACTCTGTCCTTTCACCGTCCACAGCCTGCGGCTTCTCTCTTTCTCTCTCCGTTCTTTCTTTCTCTTTCTCCCTCCTTTCTCTTTCTCTCTCTCTCTGTCTATCCATCTCTCTCTGTCTCTGTCTTTATCTCTCCTTCCTTTCTTTCTCTCTCTCTCTGTCTATCCATCTCTCTCTCTCGTTCTCTCTCTGTCTCTCTATTTCTCTATCTCTCTGTCTATCCATCTCTCTCTGTCTCTCTCTTTCTCTCTTTTTCTCTCTCTCTCTGTCTATCCATCTCTCTCTCTCTCTCTCTTTCTCTCTTTTTCTCTCTCTCTCTCTCCTTCTCTCTCTCTCCTTTCTTTCTTTCTCTTTCTCCCTCCTTTCTTTCTTTGTTTCTTTCTCTCTGTCTATCCATCTCTCTCTTTCTCACTGTCTCTCTCCCTCTCTCTCTTTCTCTCTCCTTTTTTCTTTCTCTTTCTCTCTCCTTTCTTTCTTTCTCTATCCCTCTGTCTATCCATCTATCTCTCTCTCATTCTCTCTCCCGCTTTCATTTCTCCTTCCTTGCTCTTTATCTCTCTCTCTCTCTCTATTATTTATTTATCTTTGCCCTCTGTCTCTTTCTCCCTCTTTCATCCTTGCTCTCTTTCTCTCTCTCTCTTCTTCTATCTTTTTTCTTTCTTTCTCCCTGTTACTTTTCTTCTCCTCTTTTTCTCCTTCCCCTGTCCCACTGCTTCTCTGTTCTTTTCTCTTTTTTCTGATGTCTCTTTCACTCTTTCTCTTGTTTTCTTTATATATCTTTTACTGTCTCTCTATCATTCTCTCCTCTTTCCCCTCTTCTTCTTGCTCTCTCTTTCTCTCCCTCCCTCCCTCTGTCTTCCTCCTTTGTCTCCCTTTTTCTGTCCTCTGCTGGTGGAGATTTAGTGGAGGGTGATTTCTCTGGTTCTGCTGACCCTTCTGTTCTCTCTCTCTCTCTCTCTCTCTCTCTCTCTCTCTTTCTCTCCCTCTCTCGTTCTCTCTCCCTCTCCCTCTCTCTCTCTATTTCTCTCCCTCTCTCTCTCTCTCCCCCCTCTCCCTCTCTCCCCCTCTCTCTCTCTCTTTCTCTCTCTCTCTCTCTCTCCCTCTCTCTCTCTTTCTCTCTCTCTCTCTTTCTCTCTCTCCTTCTCTCTCCCTCTCCC
>JBBPCZ010000012.1:17545348-17556710 GCA_037974445.1 Brycinus macrolepidotus | reverse complement strand
ATACTTGCCTCTGGACCAAGAGGTCATGTGTTCGAATCCTACCTTCAGCACCACCACTGGGTTCCTGAGCAAGACCCTTAACCCCGAGCTGCTCCACTGAGGCTGCCCCCTGTAGTTAGGGAACGGAAGCCGCTTTGGATAAACGCGTCTGCTAAATGCCGTAAATGTAAATGCATGCAGACACACAAGGACCCACTCAGACACGTCTGTGACGCGGTGCAGGATGTGGTCAAAGACACGCTGCTCCAGGTCAAACTCACGCAACTGAAAACAACCCATTTCCAGCAGTTACAGGACAGGCAATGTTTGTATATGTGACAAACTGCAGGGCCACTGGTGATAAGAGGTAACCTACTTTCACTGAACCTGTTTGTTTAGTTTGTTGAGAGGCTCTGAGTGCAGCTCGGGATAAAGAGGCTAACTCTGGTGGGTGAAGCATAACAGAGACTGTCTAAGGGCCAGTTCAGCTTTACAGGGACACTCCAGCGTTTTTCAACCTGATCTTTATCTGCCATATCAACATATGCTTGATTACAACAGTCAGTTCTCTGTATGGAAAAAGTAAAAATAAATCAATGAATAAAAATACACACTACAAGACAGGGTATTCCTTTAACTCCTGAGCCTGTAAAGAGGCAAGAGGTAAAGAGGTCTGTAAAGACCCACTCTACGTTCAGTCCTCACCGCATGAACCTGACGTCCCTCTAACACAACTGACACTCACCACTTTTTCCTTGGAGCGAAGCACACCCAGCTTGCCAAAGCGCACGTGGAAAGGGGAGCACTGGTAGCTTCCATCCTTCTGCCGGACCACCACCACATCAATGCAGCCTGAGAGCGTGGCCTGGTTAATGCCCTTATACAGCTCCTTCACCGTCACCAGCACCTGGCCCGCCAGCTGCCCTACGTAGTTCATGGTGTCAGCCTGCTCACAGACAGAAAGAGGGGAAAAAGACCAGTGAAGGTGTTTTCAATCAGCATTTTACTGAATTAATAAGATTAGTAGTTGCACTAAACCAATAGTGAAGCAGAAAATCTAATTTACACAATTTACCCAAAACGTACTCAACCAACAAAGACAAGAGTTCAAGGTTTCCTTCTTTAGTTTGGCTCTGAAGCTACTAGGCCAGTTGAGCTTACAAGTAACGGAACCTCACGCACATCAATGAGCATGTAAACTGCACACCTAAATCATCCCACTGCTCTTAAATTGAGTCTAGAGACCAGCAGACCTGAACAGAATTATTTTTAAACATTTGTCATACAGAGCCAAAATCACATAAGCAACTCAAAATAATAAATTGGCCGAACACCAATTGTGTGTTTGGCACAAAAATCTTGGTCGATTCAAGATGATTTAGGCATGCAGCTTGCACTATGATAACTGGGAAATATAAACTCCTGTTAATTGTTAACTCCATTAACATTAGCCTTGTAGCTCCAGTGCTAAGATGAACAACTTCCTCCTGCATACATAACTGTGGTGGCTGTTAAATATGAGAATAATTATCCTCTTGTTTCATTACCATCATGAACCAGATTAAAACTCAGGGCACTGCAGAGACACCGTGCCCAGCGACGCGCCAGCCTGAAGCAGAACAGCACTGGGAAGGTTTTGGTTGTCAAATGTTTCTTGAAGAGACGGACACATCTTCTTTCAGACATGGGCTTCAAAGTCACAATTGTCTGTAACTGTTGAATCCCAGGACTGCCAGTTGCACCACTGAGGTACTCTTGAGCAAGTTTCCCACACACTGGTGGCTGCCCGCGGTTAAACGCAAAGAAAGATTTTACACTTCACACTGTGTGGTGTGGTGTGGAGCCACAAACCCCATAAGACCAGCCTTACTCCATGTTTAAAAACACCATGTTAAGCTAAGAATACGACAAACAAACACACGACCAAGGGACTGTTCTGAGGAAGTGGAAGGGCTGTACTTCTGACCAGCGTGAATTCCAGCCACTGTTCTGTCAACATTCTCCCAAGATTTAAATCCACTGTCAGGCAGGTAGAGGTCTGTGCAGAAACACCAGGTTCCAGCTGTTCTCTCGAGAAAATTACAATTATGTTCTCAAGATTACATAAACTCAATCACAAAGCAGTACAACCTTTTTTGGATCTAAAAACGTAGGTTAAACAATAATCTTCCAAAGCACATTTTTATTATTGTGTTTTAGATTTAATTAAATCAATTATGAAGATCAACATTTTCAAACTATAGCAGCTTTTCTTTATTTTTGACATAACAACTAGTCACAGAGATCGCTCATTTGATTCCTAAAACTGCAGTTTAAATTTACATTATTAATTAAAAGAAAAAGTCATTACTATCCCACAAAGGGCAGAAAATCAAACATATCATGTTATTAACCAGGATACTTGCCTCTGGACCAAGAGGTCATTCGAATCCTACCTTCAGCACCACCACTGGGTTCCTGAGCAAGACCCTTAACCCCAAGCTGCTCCAGGGAGACTGCCCCCTGTAGTTAGGGAGTGGAAGTCGCTCTGGATAATGGATCTGCTAAATGCCGTAAATGTAAATATAAATGTAAACCAATGACACCAAGATTCCCAGATGCTGTCTGAGGCTTCTGGATAGCGAAGTATTAAAGTGTGGAGAATTCTTTGGTTATTTCAGTGATTTTTAACAAAATAACAAATCATTCTGATTTTAAAAAGCCCCTTGATAGTGATCCAACCTGCAAATAACATGAAACAAAACAGACCTACTTCAAATCCTTTTTAGGCTACAACCGAGCTTAACCTGTGAGGAAAGCGTTCTCTATATGGAGCTAAATTATAAAAACTAGGGCATTCCCTTCATGTAGGGCATGGTTCAACCGGGGCTTCAACAGACTATGTACCTATAACTTCACTTGCACAACACCCATGTTTCGGATCTCTTTAATGCCACATGTCGTGAGTTTGATTATCCTTGTTTTTTATTGTCCATCCATACATTCACCAGTCTTGATTATGATATCCTATTAAGCTGAGGCTTAATTAAGTTATTTCTACAGGTATAAATACTGTGAGAATAAACACTGCATGGATGAACTACTTTAATGAACACATTCTATACAAACAAACACCAAACATACTTTATTAATGTGCAAGCAATAACAGTATAAGTCATTACCAATTCATACTAATAATTAGTTGTAATAAGACACTTATTCTAATGAAAAAGGCAAACCAAACACAGGGTAAATAAAGTGCCTGAAAATGTAATTCTGTGTGGGGCATGGCAGCCTGTTAGCTACTTAAACAGAGCACATCCATAAGATAAATTCATATATAAATAGAAGGTGGTGGACAGCTTAATCATCTTACGTTACACACGATTCAACACAGTAGACCAATTTACCACCAAAATAATAATCTCTTGTTTACAAGCTAACTGAGTAGGCTAACACCTTTTCCTAACTTCACATTTCCACAGGAAGGATGGAGTAGATGAGGAGCAGGAAAGAGGGAGTGAACAGAAGCCTCTAGATGACTGTTGATTAAGACAAGCGTATTTCTTATAAATGCATTATCCATCAAAGAGGACGTCTATGCTTCCTCAGTCAAAGGGCCCCTACACGCTCGCCCCGTTACGAACAGCATCTCACAAACCCCAGAGACACCGAAGCAGAAAGTGGAAAAAAGTTCCCACAATTAACTTCAGGATAATTAAAACTGAATTCGTCAAACTAGACTTTGGACTGTATTATATTAACTGCATAGAAAAAGCAGCAGCCTATTCATAAAAATCTTCAGGATTCTGAATATGAGCATTCAAGGCCAATTCATGACAGCCTATCACTTAATGCTGATCCAGTGTGCATGTGTGTGTGTGTGTGCGTGTGTGTGTGTCTAAGCACCCAGAGCTCATCTTTTATTAGTCTAATCAGCACGCAGCTCAACAAGATTCATGTCTTTACGACCTAACTGCTACTTTAGTGAACTCTGTTCATAGTGAACTATGAAGAAAAGTTCAAAGCGTGAGGTAAATCTGTCCATGTATTTAAAGGGGAACGCCACCAGGTTTTTCTACATAATTCAGTGGTTGAGAAGTAAAAGCCATTCAGAGTGGTTTGACGTGAACACTTAAAATTTATGCAACGTTTTAACCTAAAAGTAGGTGAAATCCATTCAAAATACAAAAGACGACCAGGATTACTCACTTTTCCAACTGATCAAGAGCAGAACTTTTTTTACCGTGAAATGGTGGATTGTAAAGAATGCTACCACATCTCATCAACATTTACAACACAAACATAGCCATTTTATTTACTATCTCAAACAACCAGTGAGCCTGTGTGTCTGAAGATTTAAACGCAATGTTTTTAAAGGGAAACAGTAGCAAATCCGCATAAACATTTTCTTTGGTTGTCTCACATTACCCCTTAAAAGGTTTTAGGCCAAAACCTTCACAAAGCAATGTCTCAGGTGTCAGGCAGTGTATTCATAATTTCAGGTAAAAACTGTCGGTGAGGAACTTTTTGAGACATTAAGCTCATTAGGCGTCTGGTTCCTATCACCAGTGTTAACAATTCTGTTTCAGAGCACTCCGGGTGACTCTCTGTGAAATGACCTCAACTGTGAAATGATGGAGAAATTCTGAATTCCCCTTAAAGGTGTTCGTCAATGGCACATGAAATTTCACCTTTGGAAAGTTAGACAAACAATTAGCAGTACAGCAGAAAGACGCTTATGATGTTATGCAAAAACCTTCCAGGTATAAATGAAAGATATGCTCATGTTACTCAGCCCCCACTGAGAGTGACAGAAAAACAGGGGGGGCTGTTTCCCAAATAAACTAAAATCTAGATTTTCTGCTTGGAGGACATTAACTGTACTTGAACATCATGTGGATAAATTGTTAGCAGGTGGTAAATAAGTCCACAGTGAAGCTGAGACCATCTCACAGCCCCAGGTCCTGACAGCCCAGTGTCACTGTATTTACTCACCAAGGACCAGGCCGGTTTAAGGCCTGAGGACTCTTCCTGCTCACTGTTGTCTTCCTCAGTACCACTACAGGGGGGATCTAACTCTGCCCGAGAACGCCACCGCTTCATTATAAGCTCCTCAATCTCACAGCTCGGTAGTTCATGTAACTTTGTCCTCCTCGCCCACCAAGCGCTTCTGTTTGTCCATCATCCTTAACTCTACCTCATACTGTCCACACCGGCCTCTGACTGAACCTCCCAGGTACAAACACAAACATTTACACTGAATACACTTTACATAACCCAGAACTTCCCTCGCTCTCCTCCGAGTCCAGTCACGAACAGACTAACCAGCCAATCAGGCGGACAGGCCCTGTAACCGGTGGGGCTGGGGTACAGGTCAGCATTTCTGAGGCAGATAAGAGCTGCTGCTGCTGGAACTGTGAAGCTAGCGGCTGATAAGGGGCCGCTGCAGGAGGAGGATCCTGTTCCCTGGTCTTCTGCACTTCAAGTACAGAACATCAGAGAACGTCACATGACGGCAAAAAAACAGCACGGTGCAATTCATGATTTTACCAAGATGATCTGGTGGTTCAGCGAAAGCAGCCAACTGGGGAAAATTACCCTCAACACACACTGACTCTTTATAACCCCATGTGTGACTCTGACTTCTGTTATTCTCTCTCATCTGACAGTCTATTGTCTATAATCAATGTTCCAGATTAAAGACTAACCCAATTCATTTTGTTAATAATATATAATACATATTAAAACAAAGTAACATCAGGCTCTGTGTCAGGCTGGTGTGAATAAAGCACCTTTAATTCAGGCGCCCGGCGATCATTCCGTTTTACCTGAAGGAAACAAGGTTTGTTTCCTCAGAGATTATCTATTTTTTATTTAGACTAAAATATTTCAGACTAAAATTTGACATTGGACATTGGAAACCCAAGTGAAACAAAAGGTTAGAGAAGTTAAACTCGCGGTTAAGCATTCATCATGCCAAGAACAAAGTTTACAAAGTGCTCAGTTAACCAGGTTTGGCTCCACACAGTCTGCATTTCCTCTTTACTGCTGTTTAACCAATAAACTCGGGGGCTTTTCTGTCATTTCGTAGTCGAAAAAATAAAGACACCGTTGCTTTAGGCCTGGACGTAAAGGTGCAATTGGCACATCCAGGTGAGGAGAGTGGTGTAAAGCTGAAAATATTTTAGTGTTCGCAGGTCACAGGTATTTCTCTCTGAGCTCGGAGAGCTGGCAGACAAACACGGGACAGTCTGAAAACTTCAACTAAACGTCCACAACATATTAAACACTTGTGTTGATGTAAATTAGCTTATTTTGACTCTACAGCAGCCTCTAAACACTCCGGGCTAAACACACAAGCAGAAGGAGAGACACTGCTGTAACGTTAGAGGTTATTCTTAAAGACACTCGAAGAAACTCTTCCTGTCGCCTTACCTGAACAGGACCGGTAATCACCTCACGACCGAGAGAACCGAGTCGGAGCGGACTTTACATGTTTTAATTCGGCAGTGCAGTCTTTGGACTGATGAACCTGGAGTATGTGAACATCCTGTCTCGGCTTCTCCCCAGTTTTAGCCCGGCAGCGGCAGCAGCTAGCCGTTAGTGTCCAGTTTATCAGCCGCGTCCCAAACCGCACACTGCCGCACTCCCTAGTGCCTAAATAAACAGTACAGAACCGGCAGAAGGGCCCTCGGCGCCGCAGGCTGGGAAGAACCCAGGACAGAGGTTTGGGACGCGGGTCACTGAGACAGCCCCGCCGCGGAGCGCTAGCTAGCCGGCTGTGTGAACACTAGCATCCGGCTACAGAGACAGCAGTCCCCCCTGCGGGGCTCGACTGTGTGTTTCGACTCTTACAGAGGCTGAGCTCAAAATACACACTTTATTCGCTGTTTATTCACCTTATTTCCAGATGAAAGTTAACGATGTCGTCGTCGCTGGTCGAGCTTCCGCTTTCAGATTCAGATTAGCCGCGCCACGAATCCTCTTTCACTCAAAACCTCCGGGGCGCGGTGAACCCTGTGCCCCCCAGCCTCAACCAGAACACCGCGCCGGGCTTCCACCGAGCTGTACCTGCCGGTCCTGACCCCAGGCCGGTCAGACCGCAGCGCCGTGCCCGCAGTGTCCCGGAGTGATGCGGTGTGGCCTCGGTGGAAAGGCCCTTCACGTGATCCACAGCTGTGAGACCAGCAGCCCCCCAGACCTCAGCTGCTCTGAGTTCAAAAACCCTGTTAGTTATTTATTCCGCTACATGCTGACACTGCAATCACTCAGTCGCTTGATCATCTCGAACATAAAATGTGAATGTGACATCCCCCTTTAGATCTCAGATCAGGTGAGATTAACATGTGGGGGTCAAAGTGGAAATAAACACAAGCTTATCGCCACAGTGGCTCTTTATCAGTGACAAGAATTTCAAAAGAATGGACTCAGTTCATTATTGCATCATGTTCGATGTAAATCACTCAGGGGGCTTTGATACCCCTTGCCCAAGTGTCCTTGACCCCCCACCTGCTCCTCCCCATGCAGGGGCAACTGCAGCTCAGAGCTCTGGGGAGATTACTGCTCCTGTTCTTGTGGACTAGAGACTCTCAGCTACTCTTCCAACAAAAACTTCCTCCACTGGCTCTTAACTGTACCAGCTCCGTTAGGTGTAGATGGCCAAACCTTCCAGCAGTGTTTAATCTGTACACTAAGGCCTTCTATTGTTAGTTATCTCCATATAGACTCTCATTTTATCGCTTTCATCATATTTTCATGGCACACACAGTCACTTTTTATAACCACTTGCATTAATAATCTGTTATTATATTATTTCTGTTACAGTTACTTGTTAGTTTATTGTAATAGTTTACTTATCATTCTGTTTGCACCATTATTATTTTATTTATCTGTTATTGTTACTTGTTAGTTTTTTGTAAGTTTACTTATTCCGTTTGCACTATTACTGTTTGTTTTTTTTTTCCTTTTCCCCCTCCTAACACTCTGTCTTATCCTTATTCCTCTTGTTGCAATGAGTGCATGTTTATGACAAAAGAATTTCCCTCGGGATAAATAAAGTTCTTTCTTATCTTATCCTATCTTATCTTTCTCTCTCTCCGGGTCGCCCTGAGGAGGATGGGTTTCCCTTTTGAGTCTTGGTTCCTCCCGAGGTTTCTTCCTCCAGCTTAGGGAGTTTTTGGACCTGGATTCTGTAAAGCTGCTTTGTGACAACATTTGTTGTAAAAAGTGCTATGTAAATAAAATTGAATTGAATTCATCAGTGCCCCTAGAAATGAGCACACTCAGTTTTTGGAAGGACGTGGGTTTGTATGGAGTTTTTAAAGTCATCACGAAGAGGAATTCTATGTTCTTCTGTACTGTCATGTATTTCTGAGTGAAACAGTATCAAGGCTGGCTCAGAGGGAGCTGGTGTTGGTAGACAGGGAGGAGAAACATGTTATTGGAATTTAATTTTTTGCCTCCAGCCCAATATAATTAGTAAAACAATCCTCCATTCAGTGCGCTTGTTTGTTTTCTTCATTACCGTATATGTGTTGCTTATGTCTATAAAATGCATATTTCACATGGAACAAATCCAGACTGGAGTGTCCAAGGGCACTTTGGAGCAGCCAACAGAGACCATCTGAACCTGCTGAACAGGCACGTGCAGATTGGAGGGGGTTTTGGCTAGACTTAACCCCCCCACCACCCCCACCCCCACAAACAACCCAGTCAACATACCCCCCACCCCACCCCCCCATCAGCTGAGCACCCTCCCCTCTAAAGATTTGTGCAGTCCTGCTGCTGAACAGGTTTCCTAAACAAGAAAACACAGTTTGCACTGCATGCCTTTATTGTCTGTTGTCACGACACTACCTGTAGGATTCTGTGTATCATTAAGACCAACGCAGGGTGACTTTAGACTATCAACATTGCACACAGATATAAACAGGCTGCCTGTGGACATGAGTAAAATGTGTAAAGTGTACATACACCTCAAAAGTCTTCTGTCTTATATGGAGCTGCAAGGCATCTTTACTAACTGTACTAATAGTACTCGTTTAATTCTAACCTCCAGCAGTAGTCAGAGCTGCAGTACTTAAAAGTAAATTAAATTCTTATCATGTCCAGGTCTCTCACTAAATATTTTTATAGCACAAAGAATTTTTTTTTAGCAAAAAAAAAAGTGCTAGTCACTGGTTCAGACCTCTTAATTAAGCTGTTTTGCAAAATAACCTGAAGATCTATAGACCTATAGGTGACTCTATCCAAACGAAAAGCAACTATGATATGAACAGAGAGAAATGAAAACGGCAGAGACGTGAGCTAATTTTGCTCTACAGAATCCCTTTTTATAGAAGGCAACATTTTAATTTAAATCATGTTCACCTCAATAATTTGAAAAACGTTTTCTCCAGAAACAAGAGTGACACTGTAAATGCAGTAATACTGCGTTACATTTTTTTCTATAAATTGGTTGCTTAGGGTGCCATGTATGAATTTGGTTTCATGAATTTGTGCCAGACGTCACTGAAGCTACTTCTCATTACTAAATGGCCAGCATCTGATGCCTTCCTGCCTCTGTGTAGCTGAACATGCTTTGGAGTAAAACGCTGTGGGCCGTGGACTGATCACGTTCAGGATTCTCTGTCCCCTCGGTCTGGATCCTCCTCTACTCTTTTTTCTCGGTCTCATCCTCCGGGATGTAGACGCTGACTGTGAACTCGCCAGCTTCTGTGCCGTACTTGTTCTTCACCACCAGGGCATATTTGCCTGAGTCAGCCGAGGAGACGGCCGCAATGGTCATGCTGGCGAACTTGCCATGCTCAAACTTGAGTGTGTAGTGCTCATCAGACAACAGAACCTTGTCATTCTTCGTCCAGCTTACTTCAGGAGCAGGGTCGCCCCATACGTTGCCAGTGAGGTTCAGGGACTGAAGTGGAACAAAGGGAGAAAAAACAGGACTGTCATCGGCACCAAGTAAACATGCGGAACTGAACAAAGCCAAGCCCGAGTTCCAAATCAGCAACATTCTTTTAGCCAAGATATTAACAGCTTTTTAAAAATCGATTCTATTATAATATTTCACAGTGGCTGTATTGCCACGGGGAATAGTTTTAATCAGTTTTCTATGCTGCCTAAGGAAGTGCAGAATGTGCAGAATGTGCTACGCCCTGGTATACACTTGATCTTTTCTTTCAAAAGACTGACAGATTTCTTTTTTTCTTTGAGTAGGCTGAAAAAGGAAAACACTATTATAGTTCAGGTGGAGTGTGATAATGAGGCTTCCTGTCATCTCGGGTAGCTGAAGATGTATTACCTTGCCCTCTTGGATAGTGACCACATCTGGCAGGCCTCCCACCACACGGGCCCGGTCTGCAAGATAAATGAAGCAGTTAGTTCAAACGAAAGCTAACCGTCAAATCAATATGCATCATGATGAAGGAATTTCATGCTCTTCTTACTACCTGCCATTCCTCTTTTTAGAAAGAAGAATTGAGTTTACTTCAGAAATCAACTAATGGATATAAGCATTTCGACATTTAGACAGGAAGATATATCCTTTGCTGCATCAGCAACGCATCTTGCGTAAGCGGAACGGAAAGATTGCTGGAAATAGCATCCACATGCTTTCGGAACAAGCTGTTTTCAGGAAAGAACACGACAGCAGAGACAATCACTTACTTCTTTCTGCGATGGCTGCCGCCCTGAGGCAGGAAAAGAGATAAGCACAGTGTTAGTAGAGGCTTTAAATAGCATCAGAGCCTGTCAAGGTGATACAGTGTACTTCCACACCACAGGGTTTGGGAAGGTCTGAGCTCAAGCCTTTAATAAAGGCCATCTGAAGTGTTACTGTGTATTTTACAATTACTGCACGTTTTATTCTTCAGAACATTACTTAGAACATTTGTGAATTCAAAACTACAGAAGAATAACAAACTGGAAGAAAAGCACCACGAGATCAGTACAGGTCTGAACGCCTGACCCTTACGTGGTCTAGAGGCTCTTTGCTGTTATGGTTTGGGTCCACTTGTCCCTTAGAGGGGAAGGTCATTGCACATCAGTACAAACGTATTCTGACTGATCATTATTATACTTTGATGATATATTTTTATCCTGATTGTCCTCATTCAAGTAGGCACTGAATGGTTTGAGGCGTAGGAAAATTCTGTAAATAAGTAAGTTATGGCCTTTGTAACTAAACACTGATAGCAGATTTTGGACCAATGTGTTAGACGGTCTCCTCCACCATCATCAAAACAACTGAGGCAACATCTTTTGGTGCTCCCTCTCTCCCCACTACAGTTCCAGAGACTTGTGAAATCTAGGCCAAGGGCATTAAAGCTGTGCTGGTTTGCTAATTTTTTCACTTACTCTAGACTGATTTGGATTGTAACCAGACATGCTTGGTTGCTTCTTT
>JBBPCZ010000012.1:17520979-17540775 GCA_037974445.1 Brycinus macrolepidotus | reverse complement strand
CCTTACTAGGGTCGCGGGTACCTGGAGCCTATCCCGGGGTCTACGGGCGCGAGGCAGGGACTCACCCTGGGCGGGGTGCCGGCCCACCGCAGATAACATGATTTTTATCCCAAGTAGTTAGTAAGTCTAATTTCTATGCATTTAGCATGAAATGTTCTCACACTATGAATTGATCTGGTGTTTTTAAATGGAGTAAAAACATAAATAAAAATGGAATCAAATGGAGTTTTGTGGTTTTGATATAATAGAGACGATATATATGAAGACAGCATATATAAAAATGATCTATTTTCTCTTTAGTACACTCACTTCAGCCTCTGGAACTCTGCATAGGCCTCCTCCCATACTTCAAAAAAAAAAAACACAACAAAGTCAGATCACTTCAGAAAACCTTATTAACCATATTAATTTAATATTTTTTCAAAAATCTCTGGCAAGAGTAAACATCGACGGGGAACCTAAAGTTCAAGAACAAAGATGAAAGGAGGCAGTTCAAGTATGATTTAAACAGTCAAGCCCTCACCTTGTCCAGTGAGGTCAAGGACCCTCTTGACCCCGGCAGCCCCGTCGAAGATGTCGATGGCGTATTTGCCCTTGTCCTTGTCTGTGGGCTCCTTGATTTTCAGCCACAGCTGCTCTCCAGTTACTCCACACTGCACTCTGTCTGAGTGTGAGATCTTTGCATCTCTAGAGTGGACACAAACAAGCAATATGACTCTTAGGGCTGCTTCAGGGGCTGCTTCTCAGACTTACTCGGGTAGAACTGTTACTGTTTTCTGCTGTGCTGCAGAGCACAGTCCACTGAAAGAAAGCAGCTTTAACTGAGTTTAACAGCACTGTAGTATAACAGAAAAAAACAACACTTGCGCAGTAACAGCACTTCAGTCATGAAGGTGAACTGCGTTGCCCGAGGTGTTTTGTGCTCCTGATTTCTTGTAGTTTTCGATTCTAACTGTAAGAGGATTTACATCAGAGCGTAAATGTAGAGACTTGACTCTGGCCTTTTGTTCCCTGTGCGCTCAGTGAGCACTCGTAACCGCACAGCTGTGCTTTCACAGCACGCATTTCTAATAGTAGGTATGAAAGCTGCCCAGAGGGAAATTTCATCTTTGGAGCTGACAGTAAATCTAACATTCCTGTTAACAAACTGCAAATAATTTTGTTGTTGTATGAGTTGTGTGTAACAGTATTTAGACCTGTGCCTGGTGTCAGTTAACCGGGTAATCATGATCATTGTTCTTTCATTGATTTTGTTCATGCAAACCACAGCCAAACACTATGATTCCCACACATGAAAATAAATAAACTCTTCAACATGTCGGATGATACACAGTAATACCACATTTACTGAATGCACCGATGGGACAGATGTTAACCACGTTCAGGGTGGGGTGGTGGGAGAGGGGCACTATATGTTGTATGTGTGAAAAGCCACCTTTGTAGATTTCAGGACATCTTACGACCACAGTGTCAGGTTTCAGACGTCCCACCAAACAGCTTAAGGCCGAGGGAAAAGGAGCGTCACGTCTCAGCGCTTCTACACGCTCTCAACACGGCCCCAGACAGTAAAGTTTATGTGACATTCACGATTCTGTCCCTAATTATCAGATGAATTATACTTTTGTGGCCAAATTGAAGACAACAGTACACCACAACTCTCACTGAACCTCCCCTTCAGTAAAAATGATCTGTTATCTGTTATTCCTGTTATTATGGATATATATATTAATGAAAGGAAAAAGACAAGCTCAAAAAATTACCCAGTCCCACCCGGTTTAGCCTTTTTCCGCCAATATTTTTTTTACATGTTTACCAGAAAAAGAAGGTTCGGCCTATTTCACTTGTACAATTGTTTCCACCATCTTGAGCCACTCTGCAGTGCTGTTAATTCTTTAACTATTGATGAGTGTCTTTACAGAAACACCTACTCTAAGTGAAGCTCTAAGTGAAGCTCTGGCTGCTAACAGATGTTGCCGGGTTTAAAAATAAAAACGGCTCATCAGATCTGAACCTGACAGCAGAGTTTCAATGATCAAAACGACCAGAAGAGACAGAGACAGCGCGCAGTGGCATAAATGAGAATGAAAGAACTCACTTTTGAAGCCAGCTAACGCGGAGTTCCTCAGTGTAGTACACAACATCTGTGTAGAGGATGATGCCATGCTCTGTGCTCTGGATCTTCAGCTCAGTGGAAGAGTTGGCTGAGGTAGTGAAGGAAGGAATGGCAGTATCAGCATCAAAATTATACGGAGCATTAATGCTCCATTTCCAATATGTGTGACTGGAATGTAACATAGGGGCTCACCTATAACTCTGAACATTTCATTCAGCACAGCCTGATAACCTGTTAGGAGGAATCCAGGGTGTTTCAGTGTGACAGACTGGGAACAGCTTTTCTTAACTCTGGCCTACAGATGACGTTTGAGAACAACGATGGGAAAAAAGCTCATACCTGCTTCGGTCAGATTCAGCAAGGTCTTATCCTTTCCCCTCTCATCCCTCAGTTTGACCTCATACACACCTGCGTCCTTCTTTGAAAGCTACGAGGAGAAACGTGAGGGCAGTCAGGGAAAGACCCGTTTCAGCGGCAGTATGGAGCAGACATTAAAACTGCTTTAAATAAATCAAACAGTAACAAAAAACCCCGAAAAGGCAAGCTTTTCTCCTGCGGTGGATGCTGCAGGTAAACAGGGACACCAGAGAAACAAGAGACAACAAAAAACACGAAACAAAGTGACTCGGCGATAACTTAGAAAGGAGAAGCTCCAGACTTTTGGCTTTCTTTGGGTTTCTTCGGCAGCAGGCTTAGCAGGTTTCTTTTTTCCTTCTTTTTCACTCTTATTTACAAGCTGTAAATTAGACAAATATCGCAGTTATTGCCAGCGCCCTCAGCAGAAATGGCATGGGAGATGCAGCTCCCCTACTCCACATGCAGTAACTACTTCCCTCTAGGATCCTTTAACCTCAGTCCTGGGGGGCTGCAGTCAGTTTGATGATTTTGCTACTCATTGCCAAGTTTAGCTGGCGTTAAGAGAAGGAAAATCACCAAACTGTGGACAAAGGCCCTCCCCAGCCTTCATGAAAACCACATTTCAGTCCACATTAGTTGGCATTAGCGGTATAATGACTGCATGCCCAGCTGTACTGTTCTGTAGGATAAAGAAACCAATTTATGTGCCATCAGAGGTGGACTGAAATGATGAGCGTTCCCACACAGCAGCATCATATATTTATAATGTATGGACATATATGTTCATAAATCCATTGCAATCTTGGGAATTAAATTAATCAGTGCTCCTAAAACAAATATGGCTTCTAAAAATATATACTGTATTAAACTCTACAATATTCGTTAGGCTACATGACACATATAAAGACCTTCCATGACAACTGGCATAAACTAATGTAAAGCTTTATAACTGGCAAAATAAATCAGCTTGTCTTTAAACATGGGCACCGAACCATTATACGCGTCCCCCCACTTTTCAAAATCATTCGTTTCGTCCCCCCCACTTTTTCCCTCCCGGACTACAGCCGAGACACTTTAAAATGTAAATAAACCTCAAATTGAAAATAAAAGATTGTTTATATTCATATATATTTATTAGGGGTGTCAAATTAACGCGCTAATTTTGACCAATTAATCACAGAAAAAATAATGCATTAAAAAAGTAACGCTGATTTTCCACTCAGCATATTAGGTAATATTACACATGAACAGTGTAAAAAAACACTTTTACAGCAAAAAAAATGTGTGCGATTAATTAAGATTAATTAATCAGAGAGCTTGTAATTAATTAGATTTATTTTTTAATCGCTTGACACCCCTAATATTTATATTTATATATTATTATTAACCTTAATGTAAAATCAAATCTAATTAATCTAATCTTAACCTAAACCCAATAGGTTCATAATTCACTAGATAGTTTGTTGAGAATGGAAGTATCTGTAGATAACGTACTGGGGGCCAAAAGAGAAACCTTTAAACCTTTAACATGAGTGTGTCCGTGTGGAGGAGGGGGCGCGGCCCTTAGCCTAGTGAAGCGTGGAGCACAGAACCCACACACGCTATTTTTGGAACCCATTCTCATCCCTAAACCTCCCCACCGCTGCCTCACCTTGCCGATGTTGAAGGACAGCACTCCTTCGGCGATGCCAATCTTTTGAGCGTCCTCATCGTCCTCCTCGATCTCAATCGCATCCTTAAACCAGGCTATCTCAGTGTCAGCTTTGATATTTCCTACCTGCAGAGGACAGAGCGAGAAGAGGGCCAAAGGATGGGAAGGAGATCAAATATCAATCAGTCTGAGCTGGGAAAGGGAGAAAATCTATTACCCTGCACCCAAAAGCCCAGCCTGACCTTGCATTTCAGATACACGTCACATTCCCGAGTGACCTCGAAACTGAGATACTCCACAAAGTGAGGACCTGCATGTAAGAACAGAAAGCTTGTTAAAGGAGTGGATATCGACCTAAAATGGAATTCGTTCAGTATTTGGACAGGCCTCTGATACCTTGCTTCCTGACCCACTCAGCTCTCTCAAACTCAGACTTTTTCTGAAGCTCAGCAAATTCTGTAAAAAACAACACATTTGACAGGGATCACAAACCGCTGCTTCTTGCACCATGTCTTGAGAACCACATGGAGAACATTCATTACTGATTCGCCCTCTAGTCTGATAATAATTTGGCAGCTTGAAGTAGAAGCTAGGAGGATTAAATGAAAAGTTCTTAACAACATGATCAATCCCTAAACCCAGTAAAATCCTTGTTCAGGCTGTGTTATGTGGATAAGATGGGAATCATGACCATCCTAACACTTGGCTCATGCAAACCCCACTCTGATTCTCCTGATCTCTTTCTGCCCTCTAGAGGACACGCCAGATTACAGCAAGCAGAGTCCAGGGTGTTCAGTTCCAACATAAATCTGAAGGAGGGTACTTTTATTTTACCTGCTCCAATCAGTACCAAGCTGGTTCGACCAGTTCCTTTGCCATCAACAAGGTTAAACGTGAAGGTCCCTTCATCAGTGACTTCCAGGGAGTCCATGAACATCTCAATAATTCCAGTGCTCTTGTCAAAGTTCATTGTGTATTTCTGGTGGAAAGAAAAACACAGTAGTGTGTGAGTGTACCTGCAGGAGAGCAAAACCGAACAGAACTCACGCCGCTGCGCTCGGTGGTGTTATACCTTTCCTTGAGTAACGATGTTGTCATTAAACACGTACTCCACTTGGCAATTGGAAGTAAACTTGGCAACTTGGGCCCAGAAACGTACACGGCCTTTCTCCTGAAGCTCAATAGCCATATCAGATGTGAAGGGGAGAACTGTGGGTCAGAGATTACACTGAGCACTGCTGCTGGGAAACAAGAGCCTCCATGTGGAAAGATTTACTCATGTGATCACAGTGGAAGAGCAAGCAAATCTTGATGATGTCACTGTTACTGTTTTGTCCCTGGTGAGATACTCACTGGGGAACTGATGTTCATGGCTAATTTCCAACAAGCGCTTCAGACCTACAAAAGAGAAAATCAGCACGTATGACTGACCTGCCATTCAACTGCAGTGATACATATAATTACAGCACAGGAGAAACAAAACAATAAATAACTATAAGTGAACATTTCTATTTACCTTTCCCAGTCTTATGCCTTGATCATTTTCAAATCTTCAGTATGAAAAAAGCTTAACATGGCTTAATGTGTTAAAACAATGATGTAAAGTAAGAATGTAAGACCTTCATTATAAAAACAAAACCCTCTTAACAAGCCTTTCATTACAGTAATAACTTCAGCCTGATTCTCAGAACGGAGAGATTCGCTGTACATTCTGTACTAAAAGGAAAGAGGCCAAAACATGTACACTAGCTGGCACAGAAGCCAGCTGAGCCTGCCTTCCTTACAAACTACAAACCGACTGTTTCAAACTGTGCAGCCTCTGGTGTGAAGTGTTCCAGTTTTGTTCCCAGCCATGTCACACCTGACAGGTTTTAGCAGGGGTTTACATCTGCACAAGACTATGCAGCTGATAAGAATAAACTGAAAAGTCCCAGAAAAGATGCCACTCGCATGGAGAGACATCTCTGTTTTGTACTCTGTATCACAGGAGGAAATGTGTCTGTATAAACTACAACTTATGTTTGTGGCTTTGGCCTTCGTAGAGTATTTAAAGGAAGAAAGACACGACACAGAAGCCTCGGCGGACACGGATGACTCTCTGGGAAGGACTCGGGCTTCTGTTTTAAAACAGGACCGTCACTGAGACCAATCAAAACAGAGGACGGAATATCATGGGCATCGGCCAGGACGCCAGGGCAAGTGACTCACCCTCCTCTGTCAGAGTGTAGCTGGCAGATAGCCCATCGGTGTTGGTCACTACACAGGAGTAGGTACCCAGGTCCTCCAGTGAAGGATCATTGAAGACAGCTCTGGATCTGATAAAAGAAAAACAAGTCAAATGAGAAATAAAACTCCTGTTAGTTAGTTGGCGTTTCTCTAACTTTCTATCCAGTTCGCTGCCCACTTTCCAACTGTCTCTGCTTTTACATCACATCTGGCAGAGCGAAGCCTGGCACACATCTCCTCTAGCCTCCAGACAGCCTGCCACCACTTATCTTCACACTAACGCCCACATAGCATTGTCAAGTCCCTCCAAGAGCTCATTCACACACTAATCACCTAACACTGCCATGTGAGCAACAAAGAAACCGCACAAACCGGGTCAGACTGACTGCAAAATCACGACAGAACAAACGGCTGCAAATAGCTTCTTACTTCCCACCAACTGTCTCAACAGTGAGGCGAGAGCTATCACTGAGTTCCTTGTAGTTCTTGGACCACACAAACTGTGAACCTTCTGCCATCTCAGAGCACTCGAAGATCAAGGAGATCACACCATTGTCATCCACATCCACCACAATCTCATTAGTGCCTGCGGAAAGTCCATGGAAACAGGATTAGAAAAAACAAAGGCAATGAGAGAATCCGTTTCTTTGACTTTATCTACATCTGGCTGCTCACCTGGTCGGGTCTGAGCGACAGTGGGTCCGTGAGCTTTGGAGGGTCCGCCAACACCAACTACATTCTTGGCATGGACACGCAGCTGGTAGGAGGCTCCTTCCTTCAGTCCAGTTATCTGAGTCACAAAAATACTGGTAATAACCCATGTGTAACCGGAACAGATTTCGCCCGCCTGTAGGAAGTTTCCTTCTCACTGGAAATGGCAGTGAAGCACAAGGTGATCGAGCCACGCAGAGCGTCGTGCCACACAGGCACAGAGCAAAAAACTAAACTTCCACCTCAAATTTTCTCGAGTGACATAACCAGCCATCTACCACACAGATTTACCTTCATGTACGTATTCTTGGTGGACCTCTCATGAGCACCTCTCCATTTGCCATTCTCCTCCCTGATGTCCACGTAATACCCAGTGACCGAACTGCGCCCACTGAATGTGGGCGGCTCCCACAGCAGCACCATGGAGTCGTTACGGATCTCCAGGACATTAAGGCCATGAGGAGGCCCTACGTCACCCAGGCAAAAGAGAGAAATGAAAGGAATCCCTTATTCCATGTAAAGTGAAAGGTTATGGATGAAAGTGAAGGGGAAAGTGTGACCATGTTAAAAGAAATGCCAGTAGTCCCATATCCTTCATTTTTTCCTGTATAAAAGTCTACTTACAATGTTTATGAAATATGAACCTCCCTTGAAAACTCAACATTAAACAGGCTGTTTTTTGTACTGTGACTTTAAGCCTGACATGGATATATATGACCTCTGCTCTGAGGTCCAGACTGAAGCACGCCTCAGAACTTCATCTTGAATGGGAGGGACTAATCTGCAGCAGGCTGAACAGATGGATGTGTGCATTTTGACATTTCAACATTTTTGACATTTCAACAGTTCTAACATATCAAACTGTTTTTTAAAAAAAAAAAAAGTGAGGAAAATTCATTTTTCCATAATATGGGGAGTTCAAAGGAAAAATGCTAACCTGACTAACAGTTAAAAAGAAGATCCAGTTAGCATGACCTGAGTTTACCTCTCAGCAGTGCTGGGGCGCCTCAGGCGAGGGATTTACCTGGCACTGCGACGGTCCACTCCTTACACTCAAAGGCAGCGTTTGGGACAGAGCCCTCACTTATACCAGCCTGATTAACTGCACGCACCTGGAACTGGTAGAATGTGTTCTCCTTCAGGTCCTCTACCTGTACACAGAGAGGGATACGACCGCGAATATCATTTTGAACGTATTCTGCGGACCCATAGCATGATGACCTTTTCCTCTAGGCCTGATCTATTCAATGCTATGAAGTATAATGAAATGGAGAAGGACATCTGAAGCTGGGGAAGTTACCTTATAGGTAGTGCCAGTGATGGCCTTGATGTTAATTTCATGCCACTTGCTCTTGACCTTGCCTTTAACGGTCCTGTAGTCCAGGTAGTATCCCCTGATGTCGGCTCCCCCGGTCTTGGCAGGAGCCTGCCAGCCCAACACCATGTAGTCCCGCACACGCTCCAGCAGCGCCACAGTGGAGGGAGGGGCGGGGACCTCTGGACAGGCAACAGCTCAGATTAACAGACTCCTACCTAAACTACTGGAATGAAGAATCCCTTCAGGGAAGATGTTCCAGTTGTAGTGCTGCGTCTGAACACTGTCATATAGTCACATCAACATTTCATCTTCTTTTGGTAGAGACCAAACTCAGACCCACTCATTATATGTCAGATCCAGCTGTTATTTGCATATGGAAATGCGTCCTGTATGTTGAGTAGGAAATAAATTAAAGCAAAATGATGCTGTTGTTGCAAACTTGCTGCTCATGCTAAGACATAATAAAAAGTTACCTGGACAAAAAAAAAAAATCATTTTTTTATTCTAATAACAAGACGCTCTAATAACAGCATCTGTCAGGTTAGGACTACGCTAGTCTCTTAAGAGAATTCCGGTCCATTCCACCAACTGGGAGCACATTTCAGCTGGAACTGGCCTGCTGGTCCACACTGAGAACCGGGACTGAGGTCTGGGGATTTTTTCTGGTCAAAGTGCTCCAGTGTTCCATCAGGTCTGTTCAATCAGTCGCTCAGAGATTTGGCCCAAGCACCCAACACCTGCCATCCCATAATGTGGGAGTGTCAGTGTTGTGTTCTGCTTGGGTGTGAAGCAAAAAGTTATTGGAAATGAATGGGAATTCTCTCAAAAGAGGGGTGTAATGCTTACCTGACAGGACTGATGCCGTTATTATAGCAAGACAACACAAAATTAGAGAACAAATGATTCACAGGATTTTGTTGTTTAGGAAGCTAACAGTACATTAAGGCAATCAGTACTTTACCACACAGCTACAAATGTTAAAGACATGTTTTAGTGAACACAATCATTGGCTGCCATTAGCAGGGTCAGTTCATTCTACGTGAATAAAACTAGATTAGTTCAAATTCAGTAGTTTTGGGCAGATAAAAATCTTCTGTTTGTAAATTGTACTGGCTTTCCCTTTTAACATCTAAACGCCTCCTGTAATCCAAACGGCAAATATTTAGCAGAGACTTAGTTGTTACATAATCTCAAAGTGATCAGTAATTAAATGTTTAAAAATCATTCATCAACATGTTTTATCTTTTTAATATGAAGTAAATGTTCCATTTTTTTTTTTGTAACTAAAATTGTATCAAGCTTGGTTTAAATCAGTTCCCCACTCGGAGACGTGTGTCGATTCCATACTCTGATCTACTCACTGTGTAAGGCCCTGCCAGCACTCTGGGGCAGGAGGAGACTCTCCCTCTCCCTCTCGGATTTTAGCCCAGTGAAGCAAGGACACTCACCCCATGCCCTAGAGTCATTTATGGAATACAGCAAATGACTCACAGCATGGAAACGGGCAGACGGCATTACACAAAGAACATTATCCCACACTCCATTTACCTTTGTTGTGCCATTCAGTCCTAAATTCAAGACAGGTTAGTATTATTTTCCTTGCTGAGGCAGTTTCATGGTTAGTTTAGTCACTTCTCAGAGTGTGTGTGTGTGTGCATGTGTGTGTGTGTGTGTGTGTGTGTGAGTGTGGGCAGAGGGCTCTTGGCGGGCAGGTTTAGAGGTGAATGAGGTGAAGTGTGAACAAGTGAAATCAGACAACATGCACATCCTGTAATACGCTCATGCAGCAAACCCCTAACAAGCACAGGAACACTCAGAGTGCAAACAGCATCATTTGGCTCTGTTTACAGTGCATGAAAACGAAAATGCCTTTAAGAGCGCAACGTAAGCCGAGCCAGTTATTGTGTACTGATGTACTGACGGGGATTCAGCAAGGTCTTGTGATAATGGTGAGATGAGCAGTGAGTGGCTGAGAGGTGACGGTGAAAACTGGAGAAAAGTACAGCTTAGAGGAGACTATGGTGCTCTGTGTGTCAGAAAAACAGAGCAATGTTGCAGTTATAAAGAACATAAGAACATTCATCCACTCACTCTCCATACTCAAACCTGGCCTTCATTTCTTCTTCTCATTATAACCAGTTTATTCTCTCTGCTATGTTTAAACCAGTGATTCTCGATTTTGGTGGTATATTTTCAGGGTTGATTTAACTTTAACCATGTTTACACTCAATGCCAAGGTCTGGTTTTCCATGTAGGCCCTTTAAAATTGTAAATGCCACATGGCCAGTTGGGCCAGGGATTAGCTGAAACAGTGCAGGGCAGTGGGTCGAAAGCACTGGGCCTGAAAACCACTTTGTACTTTGTGACTGGTTCCGTCATGGATTGGAGTGAGGGCACTCACCAATGCTTGCTTTTACGATGCAGGCTTCAGACTCAGCGGAGTGAGTGCTGTATCCGGCGGAATTCACAGCTTTCACTCTGAACACACAGCTGTCGTCAGTGTTCAGCCCGTGGCACACAAACCTGCAAACCACAGGAGTTCCAGCTCAGATCAGGTCAGGACTCTTCACAGCCTCATATATTGTGACCTGTAGCTCGTACAACAAGGCACGCTCTGAGGAGCGGATTTACCTGGTGCCTTTGACTGGCTTGTTGTTGCAAGGCACCCACACACTGCTCCCCACCACGCTGGATTCGATGTAGTAACGCACCAGACTCTTGGCTTCCTTGGAGGCACTATAGGTCACCACGACAGAGGAGGCTGTGTTCCTGATGGCCACAACAGACCCGGGGGCTGAGGGCAAGTCTGGAGACAAAACCAAGCAGCAGACAAACCCAAATCACACACAGTTACATACCTTACACAAATAACTCTTAATGCAGTACAACATACTGTCCATAGTTACATGATTACATGATTAGTATAATTTAATAGCTTCTTGTTCCTAAAATACTTAGAATATTGAATAAAACATGTTAAAATACCTTTCATTTAATAACATTCAAATCTACTTTGTGGAGTCAAGTGGAGTACTCCTTAAAACAGATGTAGCTTAAACATAGACGTCCATTAAAATCAGACATTCGTGTAATACATTGTCTACTTTGTATGGTGCAGTTTTTCAGATAATTCAGATAATCAGTAAATCACTGAAAGCAAACAGAGACTCTGGAAAGGCCTGCCTGGATTTGGACAGTGTGTTGCTCTGCACTGTAGGTTGGTGAGTTCATTAAAATGAGAGCAGGTGGCACGCTTTTCTTCAGCCCAGAGCAGCAGAATGGCACGGGCCGGCCCTGGTTCTTACCCAGCCTATCGCCAACAGTAGTGGCGCCGGTTTCCTCAGATGGCTCTCCAACTCCCGCAGAGTTGCAGGAGCGCACGCGGAAGTTGTAGGATTTTCCCTCAGCCAGGTCGAACAGGGCGAAACGAGGAGACTTCACTGGTATGCCGGTGTTCACCCTCTGCCAAGTGTCTGTGCCAACCATACACTGCAAACAGGTACACAGCACACACACACACACACACACACACACGACTGTGTCACAGCTCCACACTTCTGAAAGAAACACTTCGCAGCAGCGGGATTTCTGGAGAAGAAGAGGTTTGGCAGTTTCTGGGAGTAGTGAATATAATCTTATCCTCTCCTGGCCAGATGAAGCCAGCTTTAATATGCTAGATGCCACTATTTTTGGCATATTATTATGTGATCTTGAAACAAATATTTTATGTTAAAATAGGGAAAATGATCCTAAAGTGATGCAGTTGTTGCCTCTGCCCATACTAAGCTTAGCTTCGGTAAAAGTACAATTAGTTAATTACTACTAATTGTAGTGTCATTAGGTACATAACAGTCATGTGTCACAGACTTACTGAGAGAGTACTGTGAAAGAGTCGAGAGATTTCAGTTTCACACGTTCGCCTACCTTCTCCACATAGTACATGACCCCCTCATGACCTCTCTGTGCTGGGGGCTTCCAGCTGAGCACCACGTAGCTTTTGGTGGCCTCTGTCACTGCCAGATCAGTAGGAGGTCCAGGGACCACACCCACTATGTGTGTGTGTGTGTGTGTGTGTGTGTGTGTGTGTGTGTGTGAGTGTGTGTGTGTGTGTGTGTGAGAGAGAGTGAGAGAGAGAGAGAGAGACAGACAGACAGACAGAGGGAAAGAGAAACAGGGAGAGAAACAGATAGAGACGCCTGGTCAGTCTTGAAACAAAACATCTAGCAAGATACTGAACACAGATAATGAAGTATTTGCTGTTTTTTAGTTTGTCCTCTTTGATGTCTTACCTGTGGGGTCTTCCTCAGTGAATTTGATCACACCAGTCCATGGAGCAGATGGACCAGCTTTAATAAAGGAAGAGGGGTGCTCGTTATTCATGCATGGAACGAGTTACATGGCGTTATAATAACATTTAACACAATAACGATCTTTCACCTCTCAGACGGGCCCGGTCGGAGGGGTCCATGGCCACGACGGGGTCGGAGACTCGTGATGGACGGCTCACCCCGGCCTTGTTGATGGCACTCACGCGGAAGATGTATGAGCGACCTTCGATGAGCCCAGTGACAGGAAAGCGGGCGTATTTCACCGGGGTGTCATTACATTGAGCCCAGTGGTGGGTGCCAACTTCACATCTGCAAACACAACTCAGCGCACTTAGAGCAAAAAAGACGCAACATTTCTGGTGTCTAAAGTTCTTCTTCTTTCGTTTTCTACCGGACCTAAGAGGCTAATGCAGCTAACAAATAAGCCTGTCAGATAGATTTGCTTGTGTGGTTTCTGACAGTTTATATACCGTGAAGTTCCGATGTTACAGTCTGATGAACTGGTGTATTTTTGTGCAGTTCTGATGAAGTTCTTGTGATCTGAACATGGGGAAAAATCATTCTTGCGTTATTTTGCAGTTTTGTGAGAACAGCATTGCTGATGTGCATGAGCATGTTTTTTGTTACAGTCACTGCACTTCAAACTCTAAGCTGTGGTCCAGGTAGACTGCACTTGTAGATCATCACGCCCTGTTCCAATCAAAATTATCCTTCAAATACAGCTGAGAAATGCAATGCACATCTTGGAGATTTTCAGGATGCTATTGAAGTATCATCCACTGTCGGCTGTTTGCCATAATCCCTCACACAAGCTTACGACCCAAAGACGGTCAGAGAAAAGAGACGGTCAAATCAGCTGTCGCGCAATGTTTAAAAAGGCCAGGAAAATGTACCGTAAAATATACAGTACAGTACACGCCTCGTGACTCCAGTGCAAAACTAAAGAAGCAAACATCAGGCGTGAAACATTTCTAAGCGGAAGGGGGACACTGTGTGACATCGTGGGACATTTTTAGTTACCTCTCTATAAAGTAGCCCAGGATGGGGCAGCTGCCCTCGACCGCAGGCTGCTTCCAGGTCACCACCACATAATCCTTATTGGCATCATGACACCGAACATCGAGAGGAGCAACAGGAACCCCCTCCACCTCCACATCAGCATCTGACACACACACACACACACACACACACACACACACACACACACACACACACACTCAATCCTTTGCTCACCAGCGTGAGATCTAATTATGGCAGAGTAAGGGACATGTACGGCCTCTGCTCTGAGACGACACTGCTGCTCTTCATAGTTTTAAGAGAGTTTCATTAGAGACATCATCATACTACAAATGTACATGTATGACTCAACAACACACTATTTTATTTACATTATTCATAAAGCACACGACAGCTCAGAGCTAAACTTCATTTTTAAGGATTAAAATTAGCATGCACTCTCTGTCACAGGCATCCCAATGGTGACCTCAGCCTGATATAGAAGCAGCATTCCCAAGAGAAACTCAATACAGGGTCTGATCTGCTGCTTAAAGACACAGCACATATAAAGACACAGTGCTCCCACAGCTCTGACACCTACTGTTCATCTTAAAGAACCATGCTACTTATACGCACTGTAGACCAAAAGAACAGAAGCAACCAGTGTTTCTTTTTCCGAAGCTCTGAAAGGGGAAATTACATGAAAGAGTGGGTTCTGACTGTTAGACAGAACTGTATGTTACTTTCCGACCGACTGGCAAGTGTCTGCTGACATCTAGTTTAACCAAAGTCTTTTTTTTTTTTTTTCAAAATTATTCAAGGGGTTTGCGGAGATACTTCAGTGGTTAACCTTCATGGTCTTTGTTGATAAGAGAACCTCACATTACATTATTAAAGGACACATTCAAGCACACATGCTTTTGTTAACAGTGAATGGAAGCTAGTGGTCACCAACTAACAGGAAATCATCTGAAAAATGCTTATAGCGACTAATGGCCTTTCATTCATTGTGAGCGACATTAGAATTATTACTGCTTTCTGAATAAAATACAATACAGGACAGCCAATCAGAAAAGAGATCATTTACATATATCCGTCCTAAAGGTACAACCTGTTTAATTCCAAGGCAAGAGAGGTTGGAAAATGGTCATGTAAAAATGAACTCTGGTGCAGAAAATAACACAAAAATAGATAAGTGAACCTCAGGGAAATAAATAATAAACAAAGAAATGAAGGACATAGCTGCTTTAAGAGTGCTGAGACAGTTAGACAAGTTTGTATTTAATTATTTCATGTGTAAAGTCAATATTTTAAAATGTTCATTTTAAAAACATTTAAATTTGCTATTGAATTTGAATGGAAGAATATTCCCGTCTGTGCCCCGAGACGGCACCGTGACCGGTGTACAGGCGAGGCAGACCTAACCTCTGACGAACACGTAGGCAGCGTGAGTCTCGAAGCCAGACTTGGTGTTGATGCGCAGGGTGTAGAGCCCCTCGTCCTCTTTGTTCAGGTGGACCAGGGTCAGCGTGGCCCGCTCCCCGCTCCAGTGCAGGTGCACCCATTTAGAGGGGGCCAGGAGGACATCTGGTTAAGCACAGAGGACAGAATATTGATGAATGGCAAAACATACATACATTCATACATAACTCAGGTTTTCTGGCTACCCAGAACTTAAATCTAACACAGTGCCCTAAAATCTGCCATGATAGTGTAAAACTAACAATAACAAAACGAAAAAAAACGAAGCAGAGGGAGAAAATGAAGTTTACTAACTAAATTACTAACAGAATTTCTATCATAGTCACTATAAAAGTGTCTATGGATACAGCCTGCTGTAGCCTATTAGCAATTATCTGACCTCAGCATCCCTCTGCAGTGCGGGCAGAATGACGCCTAGTTACAGAGACTGTAAAGTGTAATTCAATTAAGTCCATCAAGTCTTCGTCTGTTTGCCTTTTCTAATCATGAATTTTAGCGATATGAACATGCATTTTTATTCAGGTGGCATGGCTTGTCTAGGAGTCATCACACAAAGCTCAGAAAAAATTACACCAGTAATGGTTAAATGCAACCATTATTCACTAATGAATGAATACCAGTAATTGGACCATTAAACGATTTTTATTTATCTTCATCTGTAAATGTGAAACATATAATCTAGAGTAGTGGTCACCAGTCCTTCTCCTGGAGCTCCAACCTGGATCTAACATGCTGCTCTCTTTCCATTACTTAACGCTCAAGCCAGTCGGTTGTTGCTGATTGTGGCTGGAACTGGACTGATGACCACCGATCAGGCTCCTGCTCACCATTTCTGTACCAGAGGACCTCAGGCTGGTAACGTCTGACGGTCGGGTAGATGATGACTGTGCAGCCTAAGCTCATAGTCTCTCCCTCTCGACCAAAGGAAACTCCAAACTTATCAATAATGGTGGTCCTGAAGGTGACACCATATTCAGGGCTGTAACCATCTGGAGACACGAGAGAGTCAAAAATGAGTGTTTTACAAAGGATCTAGTTTACAGGAGTACGTCTTGTTACTTTAACTGAATTATAAACATTCGTCAGATTTCCAGGAATGCTTTATGTCAATCCTTATCGAGATAGCGATGTTTAACCAGACTTACGTGGTCTTTCAGTAACTTCTTCATCTTTAAATCCTTCAAAATAAAAATGGAAATGAGCACTGTTACTGCACAGGCTGCAGTCATGGAATGACTAATCAGTTTATGACACTAAACAGTGCCTGCAGTTTTAGAATCCAAACAGTACTTCTCTGTCTCAGCTGAGCTTCTCTCAGCAAAGGTCTCAGTAAGCGATTTTAGTACCATCAGTCATTGCAGGGTCACATAGCAAATAATGATACAGAATAGAACTACACAGTCCAGCTGGCACTGCCTTATTCTGTACAGAGTTTTGCTTCATTATAGGTGTTTGCTTTATAGTGAGTAGTATAATGGCATTAAAATACAGTACTGCCACCTAAATTTAAAAATATGCAAACATGCATCTCTATATATTTTGTTTTGGTGGTTAAACACATCTGATCGAAAGAATTAGTGCTGAAAAAAGTTCAGAAACTAACAAAGTAGTGATGTCACATAGATTAACCCCGTACTGAGGTGAAGAGGCACTTCAGACCAGCTGTTCTCCAACCACTCCTCAAGCACTCCCACGTGGTCCACATTTCAACTCAGCCCCAACACATAATGGGACAGAGCAAAATTATGGGCCATCTGGGGAGCCTGAGAATCGGCGCGAGAACCACTGATCTGCACTAACACACACATCTGAAACCAAGCTGCTCCAGCCCAGAGACAGTCGGAGAAAGTGCCAGTACAGTTCCTCTTTTAGGAATACACTTCACTCCAACTTCAGACTGATTCACAATATGTTTGTTTCACTGAGCATATGGTACAAATAATGAGCTGCAATATTGGAAAAATACACTGATAATATAAACATTTACTCAGTTTTCCCCTTTCACTAATGCAGCTGGTCAGGTAAGACGTGTCTGGTGTTCGGTGATGTAGCCAGTCAGTGGAGCACGTTCTTCTCCAGTTAGGACTAATAAACCAACTGTAAGTCTAAAACATCACACCCTCGCCTCAGTGCATGCCAGTGTGTTAACAATCATTAGCAAAACTAAACATCAGACACCAAACATATCAGACTTAACATATTAACACATGGGAGAAAAAACGAAACACACGATGTGGCCTCTGCACATTTTAAAGTTTTTTCTCCATTACGTTAAACTCAATAAATGGTTAGAAAATGTGCACTAAAATGTGCAGATAAAGGTTTTCTGAGTGTGTGCTCTTTACAGAATGTGTAAAAACCTCTGCTGGTTAGAAATGTCATTTGATCAGGGGTGTCTAAACTTTTAGGTACAGCTGTCTTTGGGGTAAGAAGGAAATTGTGTAAATAAATAATCCTAATAAACGCTATGATTAATTTGAGAGGACAATAACTCATGACCAGAATTGTACAAAATACCTTAATTGTAAATGTAACAAATCTATACTGACACAGAAGAAACACAGCATTCATAATGAAGGATGAGGACAAACAGACCTACTTTTAACAATGACTGAGGAAAAGGCAGAGTTTTCCCCCTTCACGTTTAGAGCGGAGATCCGGTACTCAGCGGTGTCACTGAAATCACACCTGTAAACCACAGGAACAATTATAATATTCAGAAGGAACTCAGCCATGTAATTCACCTCACACCAAGTCATTCTGGAGTCATTTCTATTGGCCCATTCATCACGAAATTTGCACACAATGTAAATGACAAATTATGACGTGACATACATTTCACAGTAAACTATCCTATATTTTACTCCGCTACTTACGCCAAGATGTGAAGTAAAGACTACATTTTTGATCATATATGAAAGAATGTGTTGCCCTATCACAAATAAATCCAACCAATTACAGCACAACTTTCAGTAAATCCCTCCCCCAAACACCAAATGTTCCAATGTTGGCAACTGTAAATAGTCACAGGCAGCTGAGAAGCCCTCTGAAAGAAAGAAGGGCTGTTTTTAAATCAGGGCCTCAATATCACAGTAGTTTGGATGGTGAGTGAAACTGAAACCATTTCCTGAAGAATAGAACATCTCACATTCCCCCAGTATTTTCATGACGGTGATTAAGTACATTTTAAAAACCCAGTACTTTCGTATTTTAACTCAAGTAAAAATATTAATAGAGCACTTTGTTTTAACAAGGGTATCTTTGCTTTCACTCCTGCACTCACTGCAGGACTCTCCACCACTGAAATAGGAAAAAGCAACAAAAATGAAGGTGAAGAGAATGTTCCACATGGCGAAATGCAAAAGGCATGCAAGGTTTACAGCTCTAGTACATATGAATTCTCTTACTTCTTGATCTCCAGGGAGTGAATGTTGTAATTGCTCTCAGTCGTGTACTTCTCAGGGTGGGCCTTGGCATCAATCAGCACATTATTTTTGTACCTTGGAAAGTAAGTAGTTGCAAACGAAATGAATAGAGTAAGGATCCGAAATACAGTTTTTGCCCATAACCATACACTGCCTGCCAATAGTCTGGGTGACACTTTGACTTGTTTAGAAATTTGACAGAGTCCTGTTCAAACTACTGTTAAAAGCATGTATGAAAAAATACTTTTTGCTTCAAATGTGCCTTAAGCAGCTGAAAGTTTAGTGAGCGGATGAAGGGTGTAGGGCTTGGCATTATATCCAGTCCAGCACAGTTTATCAGTTTTTGAAGTGATGAGGTGATTTCTTTTTAATGTAGAAATATAAATTACTCTAACACACTGCTGACTGACCACGTCTTCATTTTGTGTTACAAATATTTTGAAAAGCTCAGTGCCCCCAAACGCATCTATGCGGAGTGCATGTTCTGTGAGAAATAATGATCTGGGTATTTAATATATAAAACTCTGGTAGGCCTCTCTGAGGAGTTTTGAAATGACTGGTGGGCTGTTCTGCTGTAATCTGTTGTTCTTATTTGGAGTGTTCCTCACCAGGCCACGCGAGGCTTGGGCCAGCCGGCCACAGTGCAGTGCAGCGTCACGCTCCTGCCCTCCCACACCGTCTGACCTCGCGGCTTCACGGTGAACTCGGGAGGGTGGGTCAGGCTGTCCGTGTTCATCTTCCTCTGGAACTCCTGCTTCTCCTGCATCTGCAGTGAAAGCCAGTTGAACGGCGGCATTGGTCTTCTCATTTAAATCACCGCTACTACACAGACAGTGCCGTGTCCTGAGATGTCACATACTGAGATGCCTATATGTGGACTGCATTAGAAATACAAGAACTCTGTGTGGTTCTTTTAGGAACTATCCACTGAAAGGCACATGAGAGTTAAATGGTTCTTCTGTTTGAACATTTACGGGCGCTCATACTTGCATGAGTCTACTTGTACAAAATTACTGTAAAATGACATTATGTGTAAATTCACATGTTTATAATAATTAGTTTTTAGGAACAGGAATAAAACAGATGTGTCTGGAATGTCTCTAAATTGACATTTTTTTTAGAGAGAGCATTTCATGTTTAAAACTTGAAGCACATAATTTCATAACTTGACACTTCTTGTTTTTATATA
>JBBPCZ010000012.1:17477406-17491064 GCA_037974445.1 Brycinus macrolepidotus | reverse complement strand
AGAGAGAGAGAGAGAGAGAGAGAGAGAGAGAGAGAGAGAGAGAGAGAGAGAGAGAGAGAGAGACAGAGAGAGAGAGATCTTGCAGACCAGCATGAAGGAAATGTGCATTAAGCAGTGCTCAGGAAATAAAGGAAAGATTGTGAAGAACAGAGCAAAGAGCAAACCGGTACAGCAGTCGGCGAGGTTTCTTGAGAACTGCAAGGAAACCTAATCAAAGTGCACATCTGCTCATGCCAGCAGATTCCAAACGAGAAAATGAGAAAAGTAGAAAATAAACACTGTCTAGTCTATGAATACTAAATGTTCATAAGAGAAAAAACAGAAGAACGTGAACACATTCTCCCCTTGTTCTTTTAATCTACAGACATCTCAGCTAGTTCTAGAAAAAATGGAATTAAAAAAAAGAAGAAGAAGAAACTGCTCGGGCTCAGACGGGCACAGACCAGAGAGACGGCGTGGCTGGGAGCGGAGCTGATTAGTTATAGAGCAGCTATAGAGGGGGAAGAGTAATGGGGAAAGAGAAAGATATGCAGCAGCGGTCGGTTAATGGCACGCTGGACAGAGATGCCCTTCTGAAAGCTGACCAAATGCCCAGGCACACAGCTCTCTGTGGCAACATACTCACTTCACTGGGAGAGATGGTTCCTGTTCCTGTCTCTGCACCTGTACCATGCAGTTTCTAACAAAAAGATAAACAAAGAAGAGTACGCCTGAAATACTGGCTACCTTGCTTATTCACTGACCCTCTATGGTTAATCAAGAACAAAAGGAAATCACTTCCAAAGGAATAAAACAAGGTCATCAATGCAAAACCGTTTTTCTTTTCAGCTTTTGAAGTCTGTGATACATAGCCTGGCACCAGCAACAGGGCTAAGAAGCAAAACTAAAAACTAGAAGGGGAAAAGTGCTTAAAAGAAAATGGAAAAAACCCACTTCATTCCTTTTACAAAGGGTGTTGTGGTCTTATTACAGCGTATCAGTGAGTTTACACTACTAGATTCAAATGCCTATGGAAATGTACTATTTGTGAAGCAGTAAATTGCTTCAGCATACCGCTATGAAACAGACGATAATATTTTACTGGAAGTTGTTATAATCAAAATAAGCCTAAAGTGACATGTCGTCAACCTTCCCATCTAAACAAGTACACATATGCTGGTTGGCCAAATGGTTTCATCCGGAAAAGCAAAAAGAATATTCAGAGCTGTGGTCTACTCACAGGCTGCCATCACACCTCAGCACAACAAACCACACACACGCAGAACAAATCTGGGCATGTGAAATTATACAGCAAATTAAAACATAAAAGGCATTGATATTACAAAATAAATAATAAACTAATGGGCTCACAGAACAAAATACCACTCATCAGTAACAGGCTTCTGTTGCTGTTCCTTGTTTGTACCTGGTCAAATCAGTTTACAGTCCTGGTTAGAACACTGTTACATGTAAATACCAAAAGTTTACTACATGCGTCTATGCACTGTGAGTATCACATTTAAACATAACATGAAAAAACAGAGACTTGTACTCCTCTAACAAAAAAAACAACTGAGTTTGCATCACTAGAGATTAAATAAGGGCCCTTTCAAATTTCCATTCATTAGATTTCTCTATATTGCAGTAAAACCCTCTGGAAGAACTTCAGGATAAATCTGTTTGCATAAATTGAATGAAAACTGAAACAAAAGTGTTTCTCAGAGTCACATGGAGCGCATACAGAAGACTGAAAAGCAGGAAACCGAGCCACCAATCGAAACAATTTAAACATCACCTGATCCAATGTGGTGCCCATCTGGTGCTTCAGTTTCACAACAAAACTGTGGTTGTCCCAGATGGACGCCTTAGGAAGTGTGGCTGGAGAGCGGCAGGGTAGTGTATACGGCTGGCCAAACATTCAGGGTACATTTATTTCATTAACAGCAAATCCATATTAGATTTTTCCTCCCCTCATACTCTTTCAGATACAGACTGGTGACAAATTAAAAGGAAAAATCTGAATACATGAGCAGAGAAATAAGCTTAGATGCTTCTAGGCAGGTATACTGCATGATACAATTAAGCAATTAGCATCCTATTAGGCTCCTGGGTGAGTGTATAAACAGGCTCAGCAAGCCCAGCCGACCTCGATTCTGGATCAAACAGCCTGGGGAAGTGATCTCGTGAGGTTTCAGTCACAAAGAGTGCTTAACTGACAAGTGTTTGAACAGAAAATAGACATATGTATTAAAATACAAACGGAAATTGTGGTCGAAAGTACACAAATCAATCAGTAGTTTTTGTATATTTGTGTGATATGTACTGAAGAACAGAAGACCACATTTCCTGAGAATGTCAACAGAGGATGTGATCAGACAGAACAGTGGTTCCACAACCACACAGATATGATATTATAGTACAACGGCAGTGCATAAAACCCCAAATTACAAAGACAAAACCACATTTGAGCGTTCAGTGGTGCTAAAACCACAGCCACTGGCCTACAGGGAAGTAGAAAAATGTCATATTGTCAGAAGAGTAATCTTTTCAGCATACTTTCCACAAGCCAGCAAGCGCATGTGTGTCGTACACCAAGAGAACAACACAGACTTCACTGTGTGACCTGCAGTGAGGGGGTCCCGAGGCTCTGTTATACTGTGACGGGGCATTTTGTTGGTACAGTTCACTGCATATCAACAAGGTTCTTCTGACTGATCATCTTCACCTTCAAAAAAAATGATGGAATTTTTTTTACCCTGATTGGAGTGGAACAATGTCACATTACATGCTTTTTTATGATGCCTGCTTTAACATACAACAACAATTTTTATTTAAATGTTTGATCTAAACAGATCAAAACAAGCTGCCAAGTTGAATGGCCTAATTTTTATTTCTATACACACAGATGACCGAGTCAGAGCATCCCCAAAAGTCTTGTAGGGTGTTTCTGGTTTGCAGTGGTTATGATCTTCCACAAGTGGTCCAAGAAAGGACAACCAGGGAGCCAGAGACAGGGTCATGGGCAGCCAGGGCGGACGCATGTGTGTGGGGAATCCCTCAGATAAGCTACTGCAGCAGAAACTGCTAACAATAAAATGAATGCTGGCTATAACAGAAATGTGTTAGAACACACACTGCATCACAGACACATATGGGGCTGCACAGCTGCAGACTGGTCAGAGTGCCAATGCTGGCCCCTGCCCGCTGACGAAAGCACGTATAACAGACACGTGAGCATCAGAATTGGACCATGGAGCAACTGAAGAAGGTGGTACGGTCTGATGAATCACATTTTCTTTTACATTATGTGCATAACCATGTGGGTGTGCTTCCCTGGGGACAAGATGGCGTGAGGGTGCGCCACAGAAAGAAGGCTCGCCAGTAGAGGCGGTGTGATACTCTGGGCAATGCTCTGCTGGGAAACCCTGGGTCCTGGCATTCATACACATGTTACAGTGACATGTGCCACCTATGTAAAAGGTCTTGAGGAGTCCATGCCTCGGTGGGTCAAAGCTGTTTTGGTGGCACAAGCAGGACCTAAACAATATTAGCCAGTTGGTTTAAATGTTATGGCTGATTGTTGCATTAGTTAAACCCTAACTAATCGTCAAAACAAAATGATACCAAAACATTAGCAATGGCCTCATATAAAAAATATCTAACCTACAGCATAGATGTTACGCTGCCATTCAAAGTTACATCTGAACATCTGAAGCAACTGCACAGCTCAAGGTGAGAACAGTGAGTGACCGTGAGTAAGAACCCTCACAAAAACAGAGTGAGCTTAAAGTACACCTTTTGTGTATTTTGACCTATACATGTATACAGGTCCACTAGTTACTTCTGCTGACCCCAGCTTTCATAGCCATTCATGGGAGCACAAAAAATATCTACATCAGACAAGATGATTAACTAATCTCCTTTTTCAATCTCACAGCGCAGCATGGTGCGACTGAACAAGTCATTATTTAATCATTCAGTCCTAACATTTCCATTACCAAAACATAGAATTTAGTTGTTTTTTAATGCTTCCCCTGATCCACATGCTTCAAAAGTACAAGCCTCATCCACACCAACAGGCTATTTGGGACGGTTGCTACGAGAAACCCTGAGGAACCTCTCACAGACAGAAATCATCTGGAGTTTGCTGAACAGTGGGGCTTGGAAGGGTGCTGTGATGTGACAAGACTGAAACTGAATTATTCAACCACATTACATTCTGACAACAAAGATGTTCATAGGGGCTGTGCTGCTGCCGCTGCCGACAGCGGGGAAGATACTGTGCACAAAGTAATGATGAAAACTGAAACCAACCATAACTACGATTATAAAAAAAACCAATGACGTTCTGTAAACACAATCATCATCCATAACAACAACCTTTAAGTCTCCAAAGGACCCGAATAAAGCAGGGATGTTTAAAGCCAATGTAATGATTTTAAAATGAGTTTTTATTATGATTATGATACTGTGTGATTGTACAGTATCACTGTACAATAGTGGGTGGGGAAAATACTATTAACAAAGAATATAATGTTTTATGCCCCCTACCCCATCCTCCACTCGCACCTAGAGTGAAACCCTCCCTAACAGCGTTTCAGCAGTTCACACTGACTTTAAGAGTAGATTTATGGAAGATAAACCTTAAGGTTAAGGAGTTTTCCTCCTGTAACTTATTCCTCCTGACTTATTTAACATTTTGTAAGGCTTTGAAAGAATGCAACTTAAGGACAAAGCACATACTTTGGTGACTTGCTTGAATACAAACAACAGCTATGCATACTGTAGCTAGCTGTACAACCATGTTTACACAGATTTACACTTCAACTCAACAGTAAATAACCTCAGAAAATAATATACAGTCCATAAAAAGTTAGAAGAGCGCCACAAAGACTGAAAATATTTCAAACACACTATGACAGTCCAAAGACTATAGAATATGTTCTGAAAGCCCCATATTACACTTCACAGTGCCCAGCTGAGACCCTGCTTGCTTCATTATGAATTCATACATAACGTACAGACTGAGGAAGCTTGATCTGATTACATTTTCAAGTGCACTGTGCACTGACGGTCTTTGTGAGACAGTTGATTCAGTCACCTAGTATGAAATTGGGGAAAATACAGTCACAGAATACAAAAGCCACAGAAATATAAGAGCTGTTCATTTAAGACAGTCAAAACATCTCAAAGAAAAAAAACATGGAGAATTATGATCTCAGCATATCTTTTTTTTTTTTTTTTTTTTATTTCTTGGGCTGGCCGAAATAATTTGAATTCTATGTCACCCCGGTATATCTAAACCTATTAACTTTGTAACTTCATTATTTGAATAAAACCATTAAAAGTAAGAGTTGCTGAAATCAATCATGCAAACGTTGACTGGTGTAAATTATTATAGGATGAATGAATAATAAAAACTGAACAGGAAATGTTATACAAATGGAAGTTGAAAGCATTCCTCTCAGGCGTATGTAAACTTTTGGGCACGACTGTATGTGCAAGTTATTTCCACTACCAATGCTAAGCTTAAACAGAACTATCTATATACTATCTATATATCTATTCTACTGCGGTTCACTGGCTCAAATAAACTCGGCCACAAAACTGCCAAGAGCTTTTTAAAACCACACACTAACGTACACTCACAAGTTTCCAACTCAGGAGAAAATCTGCAATCCCACATTCAGAGATGCGATGGGGAAAGGATGCTACTACAACATTTTTTTGGTGCTTACTGTTAAATGTATATTCGTGGTGTAGAACTGATTATACAAGCTGTACCTGTGAGCTCAGCTGAGTCTTGATCCAGTTGAAGTAGTAGTTCAGATCGCTGCCCTCCATCAGGTCCCTTCCCCAGGCAGCCAGCTTGGCAATAATCCTCGCAGCCTGAGAGAAACAGTAAAACATTTACAACATAGTTTCACCCAAGTAATTTAACTAAATCTATCTAAAGGGTTTAAATTTGTGAGTTCAGCTATTTTAGCCACACCCATTTCTAAAAGGTACATAAAATCAAACACACAGCGATCTCCACAGATAAACATCAGCAATAGAACGGGCAGCACTGAGGAGCTAGGCGACTTTCAGCACCGTCACAGGCCAATGCCTTTCCAGCTAGTCATTTTCTCCAACTTCCTTCCTGCTGGATCTGCCTCATTCAACCACGAGCGCTGTTATTGTGAATTTAAGAAGCAACGACATCCAAACCATGTGGCAGCAGGCCATCCAAGCTCACAATGTTTCTGACGTATACAGTCCATAAAAACGCGTCTCCAAAAGTGCAACAAACACTACTGAGTTTCAAAATGACTCTGAAAGCAACATCAGCATAACAACTGTTCGACAGGATCTTCATGACTTAGCCAAGAGCAACTGCCGTTTCAATGCCTGAGCAGCCACATGCAAACCTAAAACCACCATGTGCAATTCCATACATCAGCTGGAATGGGTCTGACAGACTGTAGGAGAAGGCTACTGTAACAGCTATGAATTCCCAAGCTATTGGCAATAACTGCACTCACTTGTAAAATAAAAAGAATGCTTTGGTTGAGACTAGGGTTGCAGCGGTGTGTTGTTGAACTGTTCGGAATGCCGCCTGCAGCTTTGCGACAGGCCTGTTATTTTCTTATATTTTCCAAAACCTGATTATTATGCTGCAGACCACCCGCACGTCGTACATTCAGATCCAAAGAACGCCGAAGCCTATGAGCACTCTGTAAGGAAATACAAATATAATTCAGTGATCAACATGATGATGAGGGTAAGAAGACAACAAAGTACTGTCTAGTACTCCTAACATGCTGCGTAATTTACACCGCTCTCACCAGGCTGTCTCCCTCACAGGAGGAGCGGGAGCAAGGGGAGTCCACTCCTCAGCAAAAACAACGAAACAATCAAAACAAAGAAATAATGAAAGCAGTGGGAGCATTCATAACCAAAGACCTATTCAGTGGTTACTGAATTGATTTAAAAAATTGAACCGTGTTGAAATGTCCCCACTACACACATTAAAGCAGCAACGTAACGTCCAAATTATATGAACCATCATAGGTAAATTAAAAACAACCTGACACAGGCAAGTGTGCAGCCTGTTTATTTAAAAAAGAGAAGGCAAAGAACCTACAGTTTGTCAAAGCTAAGAAGCGAAACGGATTTCACAAAGCAGAGACAGAAATCAGGTCCGGTCAGTCATGCTGCCGTTTTTCTGAATGGACAGATTTTCTGGTCTTTATGCAAAATAAATAAAGAGTTCATTGTTTTATGGGTAATAAACTTTCATTTTTTTCTTATGACACATGACACATGCTGAACCGTGGGCCCACAGTCCCGTCGCATCCCGACATAAGACACGAATTAACAAGCAAGCATATAAAGTTTACAACACTCAGTAAGCAGAACTCACTGGTCACTGATTTTATATGCTGACACTGACTGTTGGCTGTAACGTCCCCCACTAAAAGATGAACAGATGGAGTCCCCCCCCATGCTGATGACACTGCATTAATTTAAAACTGCAAATGATAAAAGCAGAATGATTATCTCCCATAATGGCATTATTACCGGATATTGCTTGTTAGTCTAGAGTGACGTTTTAATGCTGAAACGCACAATGGAATCAAACTTTACATGCATTTTGAAAGCATACAACAAAATCTGTAAACTGCGAAGTTCACTTGACCACTACCACTTGCAAATATTACTTGGATCAAGTTGTGCAAAGAACTGGGTAGAGGACCTAACTACTGCTAAAAAGGCACAGCGTTTTCACTGTAATTCAAATTGATAATATTTCGATCAATATCTTTTTGATGAATTTTGATGACATTCTGGCAATTTCTTGAATGAATACAGAGCTTTTAAATGGTATTTTTTTGGTCAGAGCAGGGTGGCAGTCAGAGTTTTGAATGTTGTGATGTTTATTTGGTGTCCTCAATAACATTTCATCAGAACAAATGACACAGCAAATTTCACTGCAACCCATCCGTAATGGAACGGCCTGATAACTAATTATTGGCCTTATCCTGTTAGCATTTGTGGTATTTTTCATAATCACCAGGTATATGGCAAAGCAGTGAGGGAATTCAGAGTTCCACTAATGTTCCCAGGGTGACATTTACACAGTGGGGTGAAATGTAGCCTCTTTCATTAAGAGCAGGGGTGAGGACAGCTGAAGGCATCAACACCGACCACTCTCGCGGCACAGAAGCCCCCTGCCAGCGCTGTCGGCCCGGAGGCTAATTAAGCCCTGACGAACACCTCCGCCGCAGCCTGCACGGAGCAGGCACCCTCGAAAGGGGAGGATTCACAGACATCATTAAGCTTTTAACTGACCGTTTAGAGAGATGCTTGTGATGAATTATTGATGGACTGTGCTATAATTAGTGAACTCTAATCAGAGGCTTAAGGGTTATGCCAATAAGTAATAGGCAACTGAACAGCAAGGTAATTAAAACGGCCACACCAACCATATCTGCTTCCAGTTAAGGGCAGTCTTTCTGTAAATGAAGACCCAGGAGTATTTTGTCATATCAGCAACACCTACAGGACTTTGTGTCCAATTATAGCCCTCGGAAAAAAAAGACAAACGTTACGCGGAACAACAAAAATACAAGGAAAAACAAATTTGTTTACAAAATACTGGATTTTACACAGTCATGCAAGCGTAAATCAGCCATAGATGTCGCATCAGAAAGTCAATGAGAATAGAGAGAATTCTTTTTAAGACGTGCTGTATATAAGCCTGCAGAGTGACAGATTCACGCAGGGTACTCCCGTGAAGGACTGCTACAATTCATCAAAAAAGTGGAACAGTCTTCCACAACACTGAGCAGTAAAAACAAAGGTGCTCTATAATATCACATAACGTTCAACACAAATGATCATTCAGTGAGAACGCAATACACTACAACAAGTGCAGGCAGTGATACAGCGTGTATTGTTTTGTTGCACAAGAAAAAAACATGAAAATCTATCACCAGGAGAACTTTCACACGACAGAACCAACCAGCTACCCCATGCCTACTGCAACATGACAACTAAACGTGAACATCTGGAGATCAAACCTCAGCTGGGTGCAGCAGCAGGTGCTTTGTGCGAGGAAGTCTTCAGGCAGCTGCAGTCTTTCTACAACCTCTGAGCTCAACAGACAGTAAACTTTGACTAAAATGTAAGAAGCAGACTCTACATTGCCTTCTGGTGGAATAAATAACTTGGACATCATGGTTATTGATCATGAGAATGAATAATGTCAGAGAGAAACTACATTTGCATATAAAAAATCCTAAATTACCAACCAGTTTTTTTAAACTTTCAGGACAATTAGAAAAATTGAAAATTCTGATTCATTCCTTTTTGCCACACAGCTGGATCTTGTGAATGTGATTTGCCACAACAAGGGCAAATTCAGAGGAAACAGCATAAGACAGAGTGGTTCAATTAGTGGTTTAAATCAGCTAATACTAGTAATCAATTCCAGGGCTTGGAGGATAAGCATACCTAAGGTAAGATATTTAACGGTAACATTAAGTAAAACCTGGGAGAGTTTCCATTCGGGCCTGGGAAGAAAAAGCCCAAGGCATTTTCACACTGAGTCTGAGTTTTACAGACTACAGGTAAAGGCTTTACTGAAAACATTCACATTAACACTAACGCTGTCTTTTCTTTCACATCACGACTCATGATTACTCGCAGATTGTTCGCTTCTTTTAACGCTTGGAGCTCCAAGGTAAAGTTACATTAGCGCGTCTGACCCCTCCAGCAGAGCTTCTTCATTCCCATTATCACTCCATTAATCCATTTGTCCTTCCTCTTTTTCTTCATGTGAGTGTTTAACAAAAGGGCATCAAAGCTTCAGTATATTTAAAAAAAATAACTTTTCTTTTTTCATCCATAAACACTGCCTCTATGTGAACAGATCTAACAAAGTCTAAACATTCAACATTCAAGTAAGAACTAAAAACAATATTTTGATGCAGTCACAAAGTGTGTGTGTGTGTGTGTGTGTGTGTGTGTGTGTGTGTAAACAGTCATGACTGAAGCTTTAAATTGCAGATTAGAGAGCAAAACACTCAAGTCTACTAAAATAATAATAATAATAATAATAATAATAATAATAATAATAAATTAATGACTGAGGCCATTTTTGATAAATATCTAGTAAATTATCCCAGCTCTAACTGATTCTAGAAACAATCAGCTTTCTCGCGAAGCAGCACCCAGCAACAAAAAAAAAAAAAAAAAAAAAGCATCCAACAGCAGTCAGCATCTGAACAGGGGCGTTGGAAACATTTATAAGTGCGCGCTGCACGCGGCGTCTCGCGCGTTTCCCCTCATAAAAATCGCTAGGTGGAAAAGTGAGCGTGTGTTTTCAACTGCAGGAGACAGAGTTCTCACCCGGAGGTCTCAACCACTGCCAGGAAACAGATCTGCTTCATTCAGAAATATGACCAGAGCTCAGGCTGGACTGTGTATCTGTAACCATCTCAGCTCCAGAGCTCTGGATCAGGCTTTCAGAACAATCTGCTCTCGGTACTTTGAGAACTAACAGTGCATTACTTTGATTTATGGTTTGCACTTGTTTTCCCTTTAAAATAGACTAAGAAAAGTTTTAATTTTTTGTTAATTATATTGTTTTTATTTTTTATGTTCAACTTGTGTAAAAGAGTTCAGTTAGAAGGTCACACACAGCTTCAGTAAGTTTGGAGTTCATGCACAGTTATAAGGCTGGATGGAACTACTAAGAATCATACAAGAGAAGCCAGTCATTTGAGTCACACACTTACAGTTAAAACGTACAGTGTGTGCATGTTGTTCTGTCCAGCTGCTGCTGCATATGATAATTCAGGCTTAATAGTTAATAATTAAAAGTAAAACTGCAGTGATCAGTTACATCATTTCAGAATGCACCTGCGTTGTTTTTTGTTTTTGACTTTCAGTCAGATGAAAGGCTTTCTCCAGCCATCTAGTTCATCTTTAGTTTTCTGAAAAATCTTGTTAAAATCTCGTCTTGTCTCGTTCTCCTGACCTTTTTAAGCAAAATCAATAGACAACATGAGTAAGGCTGCTTTTCCTTCATCTCAGGGACCCGCACAAGTTATACTTCTCTCACACCATGAGACGACAGAAAGCTGATCAGGTGACCTTTTGATTTCTTCACTCACACTGAAAACTTGCTTCCTCACCTACGTCAAGAACACTCTCTGCTTTTCAAAAGTTGCTCATGTACTTTTTCCGTTTTGTGTTTCATTACTTAACCCGCCCCCTGCCACACTTCTGCACCTACAACAGGGTGCACAGCATACCACCCTTACACAAACACACTAATTCCAGCATCCCTGCCATAATGTAGAACTGATTAAAATGTAATTTAATGAATGTAATGAAGGATGGGTTTTTTTAAAACTTATTATAATAGCTCCATGCGCCTGACTTGAATTTTTCTACGCACTGAACAGTGAGCAAACAAGGAAATCCACTCCTCTCCCAGGTGAACAGGTAATCTGTTTGACCACGGCTGCAGTGAGAAGGACCCTAACCAGAGTAAACCCATGAAAAGCTTCTGGTCCTGGCAACATATCTGGATGGGTGCTTACGGAGCGTGCAGGCCAGCTGGTCAACGTCCTCACTGATGTTTTTAACACCTCAGGCAGGTGCTCCAGCGTGTTTAAGACCACCACAATCATCCCGGTTCCAAAGATCATCTGTGACCTACCTGAATGACAACCACCCTGTGGCACTAACACCAGTCACCATGAAGTGCTTTGATAGACTAGTCATGAGCCACATCAAAGCGACCCTTCCCAACTCGCTGGACCCCCTGCAGTCTGCGTACTGCCCCGACCGGCCTACCGCCAAATCCACCGCACCACACCCGTCACTGAACCACCTGGACAAGAGAGACTCTCATGTAAGGATGTTGTTCATCTCAGCATTCAACTCTATCATTCCACTACACCGAGCAGGCTGGGCCTCAACAACCCCACTGAAAACCGGACTGTAGACTTCCTGATGGAAAGACCTCAGTCAGCCCGCACCAGCACCAACACCTCCTGCACCACCACGCTGAGCTCCACAGGACTGAACCCTCAGCCCCTGCTCTTCACACTGCTGACTCACGACTGCCCAGCAGAGTCCAGCCCGAACCCCTTCATCTAACCTGCAGATGACATGACAGTGGTCGGTCTCATCAAGAATGAAGACGTCTCACCATACATGGACAAGGCACCGAGAGTGGCTGCCTGGTGTAAGGGCAACAATCTCTCTTAATGCTGACAAGATAAAAGAGACGATAACACACTTCAGGGAATCCAGCACTGCTCACCCACCTCTCACCATCAACAGCACTGCTATTGAGAGGGTCACTCATCACGGATGACCTCTCTTGGTCCCTGAACTTCACCTCCACAGCCGAAAAGGCTCAGCAGTGTCTGAACTTTTTGAGGAGACCGAAGAGAGCGAGCCTCCCGCACCAATCCTCACCACACTCTACAGGAGTAATATCGAAGGCCTGCTCTACCGCTGCATCACTGTCTGGTAGGAGAACTGTAAAGTTTCAGACTGTAACACACTGCAGCGGAAGGCGAGAGCAGCTGAGAAGGTTATTGGGTGTGCCTGTACCTCCCCTGAAAGACTTTTACCAAACCCGCCATTATAACAGAGCCAGTAATATTCTCTCTTCTACCGTCTGGCAACCGGCATCAAAGCTTCTGCAGAAAACTTTTAATGCACATAAATGTCTTGTTTCTGCCTAACCAAGTGTCATTCTAGTTCACTACCTCACTTTATACTTCATATACTCCTTATAATACAGTCTAGACTTTCAATAGCACCTGCACCACACCTTCTGTTTACTGCCACAGCAGGCACACTTCTATCCTATATAACCTTATAATTTACCACTCACTCATTGTGGTTCAATGCTGCTACCTCCCTCCTGTGCAATATAATACTTTGGGTGCAATATTAGTCATTCTGGAAGGTTTAAATCCCATTCTCACTATACTGTGACAATGCTGCACTGTCTATTTATTGTACTCATTCGGTCGTATCTTGCACCTGTTGCTACATGTTGCTCTGTGGCTCACAGAGAAATGTTGTCTCATCACACTATGTGCGTGTACACAGCTGCTGATGACAAAGTAGCCTTCAACCCTAAACATTATTTAAATCACTTATTAAATTTACTGCCCAGTGACAGCTAGAGTTGGCCCAAATAGTATTTCTTAAACTTTGAATACTCATAGGTGTTTCTGAATGACTACCAGAATAATTGTTCTCAAAAACCACTTTGTTTTATGCTTAATCCTTAACCACAGTGCCTCATTTGCTCATTTTATAGTTCATTTTAAAATTTAAATACTCCAATTTTTGATAGTTTTACACATGTATACGTTCCTTTTTACAAAAAAGCTGAAAGAAGTATTCTGAAGTTAATGTTCAGATGAGAAGACACATGAGTCTGACTGGATTTTTGCTGACATACAAAGCAGCGATGATAAAGCACATAAAATCTTAAAATCTTTGTTCAGTGACATTTTCAGTGTTAGTTTTTCAGCTTTATTGAATGAAAAGCCAAGTTTCTGTCCCATTCATGGCAAGAAACTTGGTGACTAACTAGTACTCTGGCTTATTTACTATATCTTTTCCTATATGTTTGAAAAACCCCTCAGGCACTTATT
>JBBPCZ010000012.1:17437438-17462957 GCA_037974445.1 Brycinus macrolepidotus | reverse complement strand
ATATACATATACATATACATACATATATATACACACACACACACACACACAACACCCTGCACAATTATTGGCACCCCTGGTAGATGTGTTTAAAGCTTTAAAATAAATTCTTTATTGCACTGGCATATTCTCACACTGAAAAAATGAGAAACAAATCTAACCTTTAACTCTTTTTTTAAATTTTTTTTTACTCGATCATTAAGAAATAATTATTTTTAACAAAATCACCGGTGCCACAATTATTGGCACCCCTAACAATTCCTTTAAAATAAATGCAACTGAAGAATTTTTGTAATTTATACTTTACTTTTTTAAGTTGATCAGAGTGTCTAGGAACTTTTCATTAGTAATCTATGACTTCCTGTGTTTCTGGGGTGTAAATATGGCGTGACACAGAGGCTCATTTCTCTCAGCCACTCTTCAAAATGGGAAAGACGAGAGAACCCGCCGTTCAGGTCAGGCAGAGGTGTTTTGATCTTCACAAGTCAGGAAACGGCTAAGAGAAAACAGCTCCTCGCCTAAACGTGCCCATATCCACAGTCAGAGCAAGAATTAAAAGTTTAAAACAACTAGAACTGTCACAAACCAGGCTGGCTGAGGACCCGAGTTTATCTTCCACCGCGGACAGTGAGGAGGAGGGTAAGGGGGTAAAGACTCTCCAGAGCTCCCTGCTAGTGGGGGCCTAGTGGGTAGGATACTTGCCTCTGGACCAAGAGGTCATGGGTTCAAATCCTACCTTCAGCACCACCACCTTAACCCCAAGCTGCTTCAGGGAGACTGCCCCCTGTAGGTAGGGAATGGAAGTCGCTTTGGATAAAAGCGTCTGCTACATGCCGTAAATGTCTAAACACCGACAGGGAGGCCTGCCAGGAAAATGCCTTTTCTGTCCTACGAATGCAAACGTGTGGAGTTTGCTAAACTCTACTGGGACTTTAACTGGAACCGTGTGCTTCGGTCAGATGAGACTAAGACTGAGCTTTTTGGCAACAAACACTTTAGGTGTGTCCGGCGTAAAACAAAGGATGAATATACGGAAAAGCACCTAATGCCCGCTGTTAAGTATGGTGGAGGATCTGTGATGCTGTGGCCTGTTTCTCTGCCAGGGAACCTTGTTAGAGTGCATGGCATCATGAACTCTCAGACATTTAAAATAAAAACCTGGCAGCCTCTGCCAGAAAACTGAAAATGGGTCATCACTGGGTCTTTGAGCAGGATAATGATCCAAACCATGTGACCAAATCAACACAGAAATGGTTAGGGTTAGGTGGTGCAGACTTGCAGATGTGGTTTAGTATGAGCTATAACAATTAACAAAACCTCCGTACAGACAAGAAGGCTGGTATTCACAACGCAGTTTCTTCAGTCAGACTCCTCTGTATTTATCACTGTCATTGTCACAAAAACTGATTCTAGATCAGTACACCTATTCCTGAGGCAGACTGTGAAAATAGACTCTTATCTAAAACGACTGGTCCCAGAGTTCAGCTATGCAGTGAAGTTTTGCCTATTTTATGGTTCACGGAAAGCCATACAGTCACAGTTCTGCTCCACCGTAATGAAGAGCTGGATCTGGATTGAGCGGGCTGAGAGACGTTTTGGAGATGAACAGAAAAGACTTGGGTGACTATTGACTTCTATTGCTTGTTAGCTACGCTAGCCTCAAAGCTCCAGAACTAAAGAAGGGACATTTGGACGTGTCCTGTCCGATTTACTACATTTGGGGTAAGCAGAGAACTGTAAATCTGATGCGCCCACGATATGGTCAGAAACGTGTATTGTGATGTAATTTATCATGTTATCACGTTATCGCCATAATACCCACCTGTAGGAGCAAGTGACTTCTGCTGTGGGACCATATCCTCCCTGACACTCCCACTAGTGTATAACCATCTATCGGAACAACCAAGTGCATGTAAATATTAAAGAATTGTTTTGCTCCTCGGATTAAGTTATTACTTTTAAAGTTTATAATTCATGACCTACTATGAGTCATTTGTAGTGGACATCGGGTCGAACCCTAACCCTCCAGTCTTAGTGGTTACGGTCATGGTAATTCTATTACACAACCGGGTTGAAACATAACTGAAACAGAAAGGAGAAGTACAGTTTAATGCACTTTTACCAAATGTTTAATAATATAAATCAACAGTTCAATATTTTGGCAAACCAAGCTTTTAGCTGATTGTGTACTGTACATTTGTGTGTGTAAGTTCAACTAAGTTCAGAACTCTAGCTTACATACTGTTTCTCAATCACAGTGGACGGTTGGTACTGTGACTTTGCCCCTGCTCAGGCTCCTTGGAAGCTGGTCTGTCCTGCTCTGAGCTTTCAGCCTCCTGCTCTACTGTCGGGCCACGCTCGACTCCCCTTTCACATTTAAGTAAAATCCTTCCTATCTCATTAACCCCAGTGACTCCTAAAGTATGAAAATTGGTTACAACAGGAGGTAGTAAGTCCTGATGTCCACTACAGACACTGAATAAAAATTGCTTTTCAAGGGTTGTAATTACTGCACAAGTTTAGACTTCCATATTGATGAAACAATGATTAGCAACAGAAACAAAATCTGCAAAAACTGATCACTTATCTTCCTTGTTACCATAAAATTTTGAAGATGTGATGTTCACCATTTTGAAAAAGCCCATGTGCTCCGTTTGCTACAACCCCACGAATGTGGCGTCACTAAAAAAGCCCAGGATGTGCACGACAGTGCAGTAAGACTCAAACAGACTGCAAAAATTATGCTTGACCTAGAGGTCTTTAACTCGTAACCACTACAGTGCACAAAAAAGTACTGCAGGGTCTCCATATGGTTATTTTTAAGATGCAGTGAAATTTTTCCCACCATAATCAAACTCATTCATGCCTTACTGGCATTGTCAGTTCGCTGCTGCCCTTTTGTGTGCAATAATGAACAGCACATAAACTTTAAAACTTGGTTAGGGCGTCCAAAACTGCTCCACTAGTCGGCAAGCTGTAAGGGATAATTTTGTATTGGACACCACTAAGTCTGTATAAAAGTGAAGGGAACCGTGCGATATGGTTGTAGAATCAGTGACCATCTAGGCTAGACTGAATCCCTAATCTAGAAAGAGATATCAAGGCACTGCAGAGTTACTATTTATTCTGCTCTAACTCAGCTCATGAAGGATTGAGAATTAGTTAACTAAGGTGTGTGACCACTAAACTGGAGCGCTGCGACTACAGTAGTCAAATCTGAAACCCCCAAACATTAACGAGTCCATTTTTTTTAAAGGTGTAACAGTTTCAGTAGCCTGTAAAGTAATGCAGTAATTTCTTTGAATACACAGAAGAACTGAATATTAACACTCACAATAAGTCTTAAAAACATTTTACTCCATAAAAGGAAAAAAAACAAACATGTAAACAGTATAAATTTGCCAATCATGCATATAAATTGAATACATGGGGAAAGGGGTCTTATTTCTAGCATGTTTCAAAATGTGTCAGACTCAGAGAAAATTAGGTTATCAATAAAACAAATAAAGGCTACAGCCTTTTCCTTTTACGTTTATTGGGTAAAAACAGCCTAAGAAAATTAAATAGCATATCAGTTTCTAATTTCCGTTATCGCAAAGCAAAATGTCCTAAACATGAATGTTGTCAAAAAAAAAAAAGTTAAAACTACATATAAAAAGTGATAAAAGAAACAAAGAATCAATAACATTGATCATAGTCCAAAAAGGCTGGGCCTAGCTATACGTCAAGTTAAAACACAGGACATGAGTTTGTGGACCAAAACAATCAAATAAAAACAATGATGCTGTCTATCGTAACCGCTGTACCTCAGAGGCCACAGACTTAAAAGTTCCTAATTGTTGATGAAACAGAAACATGGTCCAGGAATTTAGCTACCTCTCTGCACTCCGACAGTTCTCTCCACCTTCAGCAGAACTGCAAGCAGAAACGCGACGAAATCCGTCAGCAAATCAACAGGATTCAGAGCAAAGGTGAACGTGGTGTGGCTTGCAAAAACAAAAATAAAAAAAAGAGGCAAATCTTACCTTCCACCTATTGCCACATTCGTTGCAGAAGACAAACGTGGTCATCGGTTCATCAGCACTTCGAGTCTGAACCTGAACATGAATCAAGATGCACATGAGACTTAAAGCTAGAACACTATTGAACTTTGCCTACAACATTTAATGTGTCGTACTGAAAATAGGCTCCGACAATGAACAAATGCAAGAGCAGGAAGGTGTCCAGGATAAAAAATATGTTGCCAGAGGAAAGAAAGAACAAAATCAATCTGATTCTGTAACATTTAAACATGACTGAGACACAGGCAGTATTTCAGTTACATGTATTTCAAAAATGTACTTTAAATGATTATAAAGTAAGAGATGTATGAAATTAGCTTACTCCACTGCTGCACTTACTGTAACTCATCCAGAAACAGACATCTGCTGAGTGCTACATTTGATAAGCAAGTAACTGTAAATTGTAACAAGTTACTTTTTAACACATTTTGGTCCATTGCTGTTAACGGGGTACGTTGTAGTGGAATATATCCTAAAGTAAAGTAGGTCGGGTAATAAAAGCCACTTTAACTAACGTTACTGTCCCAATCATTTCAATGGGTATAATGTCAATTATGTAAGTCAGCATTAAAGTGGCCAATTTCCTACTTACTAATAAGTGTGATTTAAGTGTGTGATTTTTACCTCACAAAAACAACCATAATTCTTTTTTTTACAGGACAAATTCTTTTTTTTTTTTTTTTTTTACTATCCCTACATAATAAATGGGCTTTTTTTTATTACTTGGCTGAAATCTCGGACTGTTTCTTTTACTCACCCTGCCCCCTGGCACACTCCTGAGCTGCGTCGCCTTAAAACTAAAGGACGTAGGCTGGAACGTCTATCTGCAAAAACTGGCTTTGCTAATCATATAAAAATGTACAATGATCGCACGCTTGTTTATAAGGATGCTCTTCTTGCGGCCAAATCTGCTTACTATGAAAAACAATTTCAGATATGTGATGGGAATACTAGAGCTCTCTATGCCACTGTAAATAATATTATCCAGCCACCTAAAGCCCTTCCACCCCAGTTTTATTCGTCCAAACAATGCATTATTTTCATGAATTTCTTTACTGCGAAAATTAACAACATCCACCAGCATTTGGACACATCAACAAACACGTTAGACAGCTCTCCATATCCAGCTTCCTCAAAGCCCTGTCTGAACTCCTTTTCTCTCTTCAAACTTCCAACTGAGTCTGAAATCACCGAGCTTATTCAAAAAACCAAATCTTCTACTTGCCATCTACATCCACTCCCTACACATCTGGTTAAAGCGTGTCTGCCTTCTCTCTCTTCTTTAATAACTTATCATACATTCTTCTCTTACATCTGGTCATGTTCCGTCTTCCCTCAAAACAGCTGCTATAACTCCATTTCTAAAGAAACCCGGTATTGACCCTAACAATCTCAATCTCAGACCAATTTCAAATCTACCATTTTTAACCAAAATCCTTGAAAAAACAGTTGCATTCTTATCTTTCTGATAATAATCTCTTTGAGCAGTTTCAGTCTGGTTTTCGTCCATTCCATAGTACAAAGACAGCCTTGATGAAAATAACTAATGACTTGCTGATGGCTGCTGACTCTGGATGATTAACAATCCTGGTTTTACTTGATCTGACTGCAGCCTTTGATACTGTCTCTCATCGCTTTCTGTTAGAACGCTTAACTTCTATTGACATCAGTGACGTCCCACACTCCAGGTTTGCTTCATACCTCTCAGGCCGCACTCAGTTTGTTCAACTCAAAAAATTCAAATCACAGTCCTCCCCGGTCATTAGTGGTGTTCCTCAGGGTTCTGTCTGGGGCTCTCTCCTATTTATTATCTATCTTCTACCCCTTGGTAATATCTTTAGAAAATTTGGTGTACATTTCCACTGTTATGCTGATGACACTCAGCTCTATCTGTCTACCAAGCCTGACTCCGTCCTTCCACCCTCAGTCCTTTCTGACTGCCTTCTTGAAATCAAAACTTGGTTTTCCTTTAATTTTCTTAAACTAAATAGTGATAAAACAGAGGTGCTCCTTGTGGGTACAAAATCTACTCTTGCAAAAGTTTTCCCCTGACAATTGACAGTTCCATAGTTTCTCCTTCTCCTCAGGTTAGGAGCCTGGGTGTCATCCTTGACAGTACTCTGTCCTTCAAAGCGCACATTAATAACATTACCCGGTCCGCTTATTTCAGCCTTCGTCACATATATTGTCTTCGTCCCTTCCTCACACCCAATAGTACCGCCACCCTTGTACATGCTCTGGTAACAACGTAATAACGTATTGATTACTGCAATTCTGTATTAGCTGGTCTCCCTCACAAGCTCCTGCATAAGCTTCAGTTAGTACAGACTCCGCTGCCCGTGTTATAACCAGAACAACCTCCACTGAACACATCACTCCGGTCCTTCTCAATCTTCACTGACTTCCTGTCAAATACAGAGTGGACTTTAAAATCCTGCTTTTAACATTCAAAGCTCTTCATAACCTGGCTCCCCCATACCTGTCTGACCTTTTACACATCTACGCACCCTCCCGTACTCTCAGATCCTCCTCATCTAACTGACTCGCTACACCTTCCGCTCGTTTGTCCACCATGGGATTTAGATCCTTCAGTTACGCTGCCCCCCGTCTCTGGAACTCCCTTCCTCTTGAAATCCGTAACATTGACTCCCTCCCAGCCTTCAAATCACATCTTAAAACTCACCTCTTCAAACTTGCCGACTCTCTTTGACCTTGTCCCTTGACTGCACTCTTTTTAGCTTTCCACTTTGTGATCTTATATATGCTATGTTTTATTTATTTGCTCTCTCCGATCTTGATTCCAGACTACACTCATTTTTTGTCTTACACATTTGTGATTTTATCTATGCCATGTTTTCTCATTTATATATATATATATATTTTTTCCCTCCCAATTTTATGATCTGTTTTACTTGTATGTAAGGTGTCCTTGAGTGCCTCGAAAGGCGCCTTTAAATAAAATGAATAATAATAATAATAAAAATTCCCCAAGGAAATTTCACACACTGCGGTTCACTGGCAAGTAATGGATATTATGAGAAAAACACACGACAGAAATAAAAATTAAAACACTTGTTTAAAGGGATACTGCAATTTTCTAAGTATTATGTTTTATTACTAATATTACTAAAATTCCATTCCTTTTTTTAAATAAAGTATTTTGGGGGCACTTGCCACAAGTAGTATTTTTTATTTTGTAAGAATTTTACCAAAGAAAAAGCTGCAGTGTCGGGTTGTCAGCTGTGTATTTGTAATTGCAGTGGCTTAAATAGAATTAGCTAATGCGTTACAAACCATTACTTTTAAAGCTCAGTAAATGTCTGTGTTAGTAAATTCTAAAGATTTCAGCATCAGTACCAAAAGAACGGTGCCGTCGTGCCTCCAGCCTGAGGCGAAGCCAGCTGAAAGCAGGGCGAACTGGAAGTTTAGGTGAGCATTAGGTTTGTTGCCGCTACTGTACCCTGCCATGCAGACGCACCTGTGTGTACGTGCACTTGTTCTTTTTGCATTTCCCGCAGGTGAACAGGTCAGTCTGGGTGCCTCCAGTCTTGGCCATCTGATGGTCCCTAATGGCCTCTTTGGTCAGATTCTTCCGCATCTCCTTCAGTTCATCACTGGCCATTTCCTGCAAAAATTCACACCTTGTTATCACATGTGATAGTTTCACCGCCATGGAAAACAAGCAAAGAGTACAATATGTTTGACAAAAACAACCAACCAACCAAAGAAATTCCATGAAACAAGCAACAATACTCTCTCTACTCACCTCTGCGGTCATTTTGGCTATACGGTTTGGAGGCACGTTGCCACAAAGTACATTCCTCCTCAGATTGGGGTTCTTGGCATCCTTAAGATTTGAGATTCGGCTTCGTATGCGGTTCTTGTATTTATTGTCTGTGTTCTTGAACTCCAGGAAGATACGTGTCATTTGGTTAAGGAGCTGCTCAATATATGATAACTATAGATGCTGATTTAAGTTTAGCATTTCAGGTTGAAGAACAGATGCAGACTACTTGAGCACTGATGTACGTCGCTCTGGATAACAGCGTCTGCTAAATGCCGTAAGTGTAAAAGTAAAAGCAAACTACAAATTCCACAAAGTAAGAACTGATAACTACTGGTTTGGAGCCTGAAGTTTGCTTCGTTTCTTCTGCACTGGAGCTACATATTGAGATTATTCACTTTGATGAGGTTTGTGGCAAACGTGCAATTAAGGCACGGCTTTTTCATGATGTTAACAGTCTTAAACCAAACTTTACCACATGGGTCTTGGACTGATCCCTTACAGGGTACAGGGCTACAAAGAAAAGTTGTGAAATTTGTAGGGCTGACCCAAATAGGATCTTACAGAATCGAATACACAGCAGACGTCGATGCATTGACAGTCAGCTGCTCACAACCCATCTGTTGCTATAGAAGCCTCAACTGTAGAATCTCATCCAAATACAGCTTCCGTGCGCCACTTAGTAAGGGTGTAACATTCACAATTAGACGTATGCTATTTATCACAATCAGGATTTCAGTTAGCGACAGCAGGTATCAGGTTTCCTCCTCATCATTCACTGCCAGAACTCACGCAACAGTTTTAGTATCAACACACCAGAGAGTAGTATAAGCAGGAGACTGTTCTGGCCTTTGCTGATGTGTTGTAGTTTAACCTACAAACTTTGTGGCTTGAACAAAAAGAGGAAGGTTCTGAATACTCAATATACATTCAAATACAAATGTAACAGATATACTTGAGGACACATTTTCAACAAAACCGGAAAGGATATATTCCTCAATCTGTGCTCCAAGTTCATCGCAGTCAGCCCCAATGGCGACATAGTCATCTAAATAGACAAAAAACGGTCACGCGTTCACAGGAGCACTGAGCAAGAACTGGGCAATGGCTAAAATGCATGTGAAGCAACTGGTCATGCACTGTTAATATAAGGCTTAGAAACATGATCACTCTATGCACAGTACCATTCCTTTATCCTACATTTTTCCTGTTTTTTTTCCCCTTGAGGACTACCTATGTTTGTGGTTTAAGTACCTAAATCAATTGCGTTCCATTGTAATGTCCAATATTGGTCCTCTCTTAAAATAAAATAAAATAAAAAAAACTTTGATAATATTTGTTTTTCCCTCAGTATGACGTCTTTAACCTACAGCAAACGGTGCACAATCGAGTGGGCCAGCATAACTTACCTCCAGTCTGAAGAGCATTAGACAGCATCTCTCTGCACTTCAGACGAACAGAGTCAGATGTGCCCGGTGCTCGAGGGAATGTGGAAATCAGCGTGTTGGGAGTCACTTCAGCAGAATCACTCTTACTGCTGGAATTACTACTGGTGCTGCAAAGAAGTAAAAAAGGAATGACACACAAAAAGACACTAAAGCGGCAGGTGTCAATTGTAACTGTTCGCAGTATGAATTCCAATGTGCAATGATAAGAAAAGCAGTGTTTCTGCGGCCAGTATTTGCCATCGAGCAGTTCACAAGCCTGGTTGCCAAACAGGCCAAAAAAAGTTCAGAAAATTAAACCATAAAGCCATACACATGCTTTCTTTTGGATAAAACTGTGATTCCTAATGACCCTGGGTATACCTTTCCTCTTTGGGCTCAGGGCTGCCCTGGGATGGGGACACAACCGGGGCTGCAGGCTCCTTCTTCTTCTCCTCAGAGGATTTGTCTCCACCAGAAGGCTCATCTAGAAAACAAGTAATACACATTAGCCAGTTGTACTTTAAGCTCACCTGAAAGTAACTTTATGTTAGCTTTTAACTTACCTAATAGCTTCTTCCAGGATTTGATAAGTGACTTGGCCAGTGAGGTCACCTCCTCGTCTGTGCTCTGCTTGCGTATCGCGTTCACGGACATACCAATTCGGGTGGACTGTGGAAAGAAAGCAAGAAAAACATCCTATCTTATCTGTTCAAGTTAAATAATGCGAATACAAGGTGACCTTATTGTCAACTAGTTACACAAAGTATCTCCAGTTCAGTACTTTTACACAACACTGCAATGTGGGAAGACACCTCAACATGCAGTGTTTTATTTAAATAAGCTCCCCTGCTCGCATTGCATTTTGCCTACACTGATAAAATTAAGGTGCCAAAATAGCTCCTTAAGGGCAATTTCACAGAAGACAGACTAAAGAACATTTCAGTGGATTGCGAATGACTTTTTATTTATTTAAGTGTAGATCCCTTTTTTGAAGTGTAGATGTTCCAAACAACCCTTAAAAACATGTTATATAAGGTCGTGTTTGAAATTAACTGGCTGCTTTATTTACCATATTTCTATTTTTTAACGCATAAAGAGGACTGAGTTTTCTAAAACGAATGTTCATGTGAGTATTGTTTTTTTCTGATTTTACAAATAATAAATATACAATGAAAATATGGTTATCATGGCAAGCCTGTTACCAGCAGAGCTTAGCGGGACTAATAAAGGTTTATCTTAAATTACCTGTAACAGCTCCAGAGTCATGGGTACATTCTTAAGTTCCTTGAGGAGATCCAGGGCACCTGACTGAATGAAAGACACTCGAGTTAATGAGAAACAGCCCGTGGTGATTACAAATTACAGTTGCGAGCATGAACAATTATTTGGCGATAATGAAGTGTAGTGATGGCCTGGGGGAGCAGAGCGCCAGGCGCCTGCCAGCAGCACCGAAACGCGTTATTTGGAAATGTTTTCAGATTTCAGAGGTGGGATTACGCAACTGAGCTGAGCAAGAGATGTAAACACACGCGTGTTAAGACGCCTGTTACGGATTTACTGTCCTCTGAGACAGGAGCTGCTCATCTAGCAGCTGCGAGCTGCGCTGGGAGATAAACAGATCTGAAAAACCGCACGAAACAGAAAGCTGGGTCAGTTTTTAGCTTAGCTGACGCAACTATCCGGGTTAGATGAACACTGATAGTTTGAAATCACAGCAACCAATGCAAAAACATAAGATATACACTCACTTACAAACATAAACCACCTTTATTTAACAAACCAGGAGTTTGTCCAGCGCCCCTCTGCTCTCTGCTGCCCCTCGGCTTGTTGTTGTGCTAGCGCACTAGCCAGCTAGCCTGGCTACGTAAACACAGCCAAGCTGGGGAGCATTTCTCAGCCTAGAGACGCTAATATGTCCCGGCAGTTCAGCACTAGTGAACGCTACAGTTTAAACTGACTGTAGGAAAAAAATAAGCTAGAAAAATGAGCTACTACAGTAGCTGGCAGGCTAAAGCTAATGTCTTAAAGCTACTCTCGCGTTAGCGTCCGGGGCTGAAGCTGAATTTCTCTGTTCCACCTTTAAAAGCGCAGCAGCCAACTAACCTTTAAGGTGGAACTGAAAAAACGGAATAAGCCTGGCTCAGCTGGGCGGTCAGGGTCAGCTCAGACGCTCAGACCGCCCGAATAAACCCGGGCAGCTCCGGCAGCCCGCCGTTAGCGTTAGCTCCCCGGGTGCTCCAGTTTAGCGCTGGGAATTCATTCGTAACCTCACCCCGTTTTTCTTCTGAGCCATTTTATCCATCTTCTTGGCGATCCGGATGACCTCCTCTTCCTCCTTCTTCCCCATGGCGGCTGGCAGTGTGCAGTAACGCGGCTGAGAGTGTGTGGGGTCTCAGCACCTCCGACCGGCAGCCAGCCCACCGCACACGGACCAGGCGCGGCCAATCGAGCCCAGAGAGAGAGGCGCTTTGGAGCGGGAGGAGAGACCACCCAGCCCGGCTAATCGAGTCCAGAGAAAGGAGCTTGGGGGGTGTCCTCCTGACCCTGATTTAAAAATCAGCGCTTATAATCACTTCGCCATGAACAGGAGAGATTCGGGATAACCCTAACCCTAACTCTAACCCTAACTCTAACCCTAACCCTAACCCTAACACCACAGAGCAAGATACCGTCCCCACACACCGACCCCCCCCCCGTTTCACTCGGTGAATGGGTTAAATGCAGAGAAAGAATTTCAGATTGTTCACACTGTGTGCTGCGGTCAGGGTCGTCAGAAGCATTTTTAAAGTGGGGGGGTGTGTGTGGGTGGGTGGGGGGGGGATACCCGTAGCGTAGTGTTTTCACAGGGGTGGATGGGGGGGGGGCTCGTCCACCCTAATATAATGGTTCCGGCGCCCCTGGCTGCGGTGTGTTCACGATATTTTTGCCACCGTGACAGAAAAATGACAGATTTGTCCACTGGCGAAGAGCGGCCCCGCCCCCAAGAGACCCGCACTGACTCCGCACACGGGCGCCCCCCAGCGTTCAGACTCAGTGGTGCAGTCATTTCTTTCCTTTCCCTGACAGGGAATTAAAAATAAAACCACAGAACAACACGAAATATTATTCCATTAGATGAACATACTTTCTCATTCAATTCATATATTTAATCCCATTGTAGTATGGCGGTGTTCCATTCTGTTCCCTTTATTATTTATGTTGCGTCTTCATTCCAATTGTATATTTGACTCAGATGAATCTGTAGAGGGACAGATATGAATATGTGTATGTACGTGTGTATGTATGTATGATCATCCTGATGTTGCATTTAAGTGATACTGAAAACAGAAACACTAAGCTTCTGATTTGTAAACTGCATTTAAACTGTGGCTAAAGTCACATTTCCAATTGAGAAACTAGATAACACATGACTTTACCATATGTGAGGTGTAACGTGACCTTTTCCACCTGAAATGAGTTTTTACTCTTTTCCATTTGAAATGTATATAGGACTGTGTTTCATATTAGTGCAAAGTGCAAGTTGCAACATAAATAAATTATAATGTCCCTGTGTATCTGTTTGTGCCCATCTATTTATCTCTAGATAAATAGATAGATAGATAGATAGATAGATAGATAGACAGATGCTTAGTATGTTAAGTAATCTTGCTTTTATGGCAATAGTGTGTATAAACATGGTAATGCCAATAAAGCCTTTTGAGATAAACTGAACTAAAACAAGAATGCATTAAACATGGATGGCCATGACCTCGCTGTGTGCATGCCACCCCTTAAAACCACCTGCGGTGTTAATCTCCACCCCAGGATGACAGTAGTCTAAAGTGGAAATCTCACTGAGGAAGGGGGGAGAGCAGCGACTTTACTGCCACCACAACACCAACACATCTTGCCTCATAAATTAGGGATGTTTGAGGATGACAGCTGAGCACTAAGCTTGTGTCAATTTTAAGGCCTTGTTCTATTCCAAGGCACTTTTTCTAGCGTATGAGAAACAAGGACACTTCAGACACCTTTCCAAATTCCATCCTTAAATTGTACGGCTTGGATGGTCACGTTTCAGGAGTAACATTAAGCTTCTTGTAGTGCAGTGAGATTTCAGTGCTGAACTATGAGCCTCCGCCAGCAGCGATATTCCTGCTGCTCCCACAGTTGCCATCAGTCTCCCACTGCGAGGCACATGTTTTATCTGCTGAGACTTCCCTCTGCCTTATTGTCAGCTGTGCCATAAACCCTCGCTACCTCTCCTCACTCTAATCCCTATTAGCACACTGGTCAAATCAGATTACATCTCTGCAAGAAATAAGAAACACCCCGGCCATCTGCCCGCTGTCGCACGCACTGGACAAGACAGACTGTATTTTTCACTTGGTCTGAATGAAAATAAAAGCTTAAATACACCAAAATATGGAACTGTGGACAGGGCTTCTGGAAGACAGAGATGCAGGAAGATATTCTGGGGCTGAAAAATTGGCATGGTGAGATGTGAGCTGACACTGAATGAATGAGTTACATTACTAAACTAATACTTCCAATTTCAAGACTTTAAATTGGAAATTGTGGGGATGAAAAGGACTTAGTCCTGGCAAAGAAGAGGGAAAAATCAAGGCTAATACATAATTTTTAAAATAATATGTGACCAGAGATATGGCCAGCCTTGACTGCTGGGAGATATCTGTGCACATACCTTCAAACAGAAACTTCCCCACTTTCTCCGTATATTACCTCGATTAAAGTGATGATTAACCGTGAGCAAAGATTACGCAAATTAACTGTGATGCAGAGCATCCGAAAATAGCCACGCGCGAGTCGTCGATAAGCTTTTCAGTGGCTGGGCTCCTGGCTCTCCGATTCCATGCTAGGATCACCTTACTGAAAATGTAAAATAAGGTAAGATACATTGTTTACATCTTTGTACTTTAGTCAAAATAAATGATGGTAAATACATGTGAATTACAATAAAAGTAATAATTTTGCCACATGGACACATATACATTTAGCACAGGATACAATAATGTGGCTGTGTTTTGAACAGCTCGTGTGAAATTTGAACCATTATTTTGATGACTAGGACTTTCACAATTACGTAGCGGCTCTGTGTGGCTCCTGCCATTTTCCCTGATACATTCAGCTGACATGCTGTACTTAAAAACATATTGTCACTATGACAGTATAGGGTGTATCAATGAGCTAATTAAATATGCCATAACAGCTGACAATTGAATAATTCTTTATTTTCTTATAATTGCTATCAGATTTAGTATCTTCAGGTCCGTTCAGTTTTCCCAAACAGCAATTACCTACTTTCTGGTGGAATAGCAATAAAGGAGCCTAAATTATGAGTGTGATTATGTTTATCACAGTTCTTTTCATCATAACCATATTTTATCTGGAATGAGACCTATTTGGAGAAATAAACAAAGACTAGTTCTCTTTCGTAATCATTTTTCCTTTTTTATAGTGGATCCAATTTACCATGAGTGCCCCTCTCTACAATGACACACTACACCCAGGTGCGTTCTCGGGAAGTGCGGCCATGCCAGCCTCCAGACCACCAGCCTCCTCCAGAAACCTCAATGCCTCAAAGAGAGTTTGTTTCTACAAGAGCGGCGACCCCCAGTTCTCTGGGCATCGGACTGTAATCAACAGTCGCACCTTTAAGACTTTCGATGCCTTGCTGGATGCTCTTTCCAAGAAAGTGCCTCTGCCGTTTGGCGTACGCACCATAACAACACCCAAGGGTACCCACGCCATCCAAAGCTTAGACGACCTCCAGGATGGGGCCTCATACGTGTGCTCAGACCAAAGGAGGGTCAAACCTCTCAACCTAGAGGAAGTCAACCGGAGACAGGTGCCCTGGAACACCACCAGACCTACTAGCTCAGGACGACAAGGACGCAGGGGCTTGATTCGGCAACTAGTGAAGAAGAATGAAGTGGGACGGACAGGAAAAGTGGTGGAGAGCACGGTGGCAGTGTGGACACCAAAGAGACTAGTGGTTTTTAAAAACAGGGATCCCAACACTAAGCACACAGTTGTTTTGCAAAGGAAGACTGCTCGAACTTTCGAGGCTCTTTTGGAATACCTTTCCCGAGTGTTACAGTACCCAGTTGTAAAGTTATACACACCTGATGGCAGAAGAGTAAGTATTACTTTTCCCAAACTTATGTAAGCGCAGCATGTGTTCTTTTCATAAACATGTCACAACACGACAGAATAAACTGCTTTCTCTGGGTTATATTCAGAGCATGCGGATGTTTCTGCAGACACACACTTAAAACGATGAGACCGCGTTATGAAGAATCACTAGCGTTATATTCCAGAGATTCATATGCAAGAAGATTCAGCTATGATGCTGTAATTCCCACGCACCAGCTGGGTGAAGGCACTATAATCTCCCTTTCCCATCTGGTTCTCATGCAGGTGTTTAGACAGTATTCATGTAACTGTGCAGAAACTGGCAGCTTTCAGTACTAATGCTTCATTCACATGTCTGAGAACCTGTACAAACTTGAATAATGTTTAAAACAATTTCTTTGACAGCTACATATAATTTGGAAGAAAAAGAGTCTTACGTTGAATTTTGTAGGTTGAAGGCCTTCCTGCCCTGATCCTGTGCTCCGGAATAGTGGTTGCAGCTGGTAATGAGTCCTTCAGACTGGGCAACTACGGTCTCCAGGGATCCTCTCCGCCCACACAGTCAGTCTTATCTGAATCTATAGGGCCAGCGGAGACACCATTATTGCAACGTAAGCTTTTGGCTAAATATCATAAATATGAACAACTGTGAAATGATTTTTTTTTGTATGAAATGAATTTGCTCAATCATGTCATTTACTCTATTTTTCTCTTTTCCTTTCTACAAACTGCCCTTTTCAATGATGCTTTCAAATCTGAAAACACCTACATGTTTCCTGAACCTACCAGAAGAAGATAAAAATAAATCACCTGGCAGTAGATCAAGATCAAGAAATTTTTCCTTATCCTCAGAAAGGTACTTTGTAAATCAGATCAATAAGTCACTGAATGGAAGCCTGTCAGAAGACAATGGAAGGAAGACAGGATCAGTGGACACAGAGGCCAACCAACCACTGGAGATGGAAACGAGTGACTGTTTTGCTGATATAGAAGACAAAGATCACTTCATCATGCCTTCGGAAGATGACATTGAGAAATCTTTCCGTGTGAATCAGGATGGCAGCATGACAGTGGAGATGAAAGTTCATCTCACAATAAAACAAGAGGAGATGATTCACTGGACCACCACACTAAGTCGGACCTGTGCTAACAGCCAGCAGAGGGCAGTGTGCTCACAACCAGGCTCCTCAGATAACAACTACCCTATAAGGGACTCAAAGAGAGTCAGTTATCGGTCTAAAGATGATACACCCTCTGAGAAATCAGTGGGATTGAATGAGGAAGGAGAGGACCACTGTGGGAGCACTAGCTCTGAGGCCTTGGAAAAACCAAAGCCAGCTTTCAGAAGGCTGCCCACTCCAGGACCCAGACGCGTCAGGAGAAAAGAGGCTTCAGTGGAAAATATAAAGAAGGTATCTCAAAATGAGGTGCAGGAGAGCACAGTAGGAACATACTCATATATGGAGCGAACAGCAGATGGAGAGCTAACAGAAGGGTACTGTGTGGTCAGCCGGAGTAGCTCTAGCAGTACAAGGCCTGTACCAAAACCCAGAAAGAGCAGTTTAGGAGAGGCCAAACCTAAAAAGACTCACTCTTCCCTCGGATCTTCAAGGATGGCAGAAGTCCTTCAACTACAAAACAATGGGACAGAGATTACAGAAACTGTAATGCATGTTTATGAGTCACAGGGTATGTATGAAAATTATTTTTCAAACACTCAAGTTATTGACGATAAAAGGTTTGAGTTTAGGACAAAGACTAAAGAACCCAGGAAACCAGATTCAACAGACTCAGGGCCTCGCTCTTCAAGCAACGATTGTGACATTGATTTAACCAGACAGTCCACAAGCTCTGGCTCTCAGAATGCTAGGAAAAATGAACTGCTGTCCTTGTCATCTGGCCAGTCAAGCCCTTCACAGACAGGCAACAATCTGTCCTGCTGCACAAACAGCAGAAAGCAAGCCAGGCCTGAATCCTCACATCAGGCACCGGAGGACCTAGAGGCATGCACTAAAGAGAACTCCGATGATAAAAATATTCATAGTAAGAAGACAATAAAGACCCCAAAATCAGAGAGATCAAAGGAAGGTACCTCTTCTGATACAACGGTGTCTGACAGAAGGCAAAGGGGCCGGGTCTCTAGTTCCTTAAAAGACTTAAGGAAGAGCATATCTCCAGAGACACGGAGCCATACAGGGTCAGAAAAAAAAACACTTAGCTCAGCAGAAAGTGACACACATGGACAAAAAGCTAAAAAGAAAAAGAAAGACAAACGGGATGGTTTCCAAAAAAGCCAATCACCGGTTGTCAGTTCTCGTGATCAAAAAGAATCATTTGAGATAGACCTTAATCTGGACAATGCAACTACCCCAAAATCACATAAGAAGATAAACACACATGATGGTGACCCATTAAGGGACTCCTATCAGAATGTGAACAAAGGTCAAACTGACACACTAAGAGCCCCCATTAAGAAAAAATTATTAGACGTTCTGCCACCAGCCCATTTGAAGATGCTGGCAAAGCAAAAGTCTATGAATGAGTGTAGAACAAAACCTCCTAAAGAAAGCAGGGAGCTGAGTGAAAGCATTTCCATGCCAGTGCTGCACACACCTCCCTCCAATGTGCATCAGTATGTGGAAAGCTGGCTGAAAAAAATTCAGCCAGAATCAGTTCCCTACGTGGATGAGATGGACCCTCATGAAACAGAAGCTAGAGCTGAGTTCTGGATTGGAAGTGGCTCTGGAGATAGCTCTGAGATAAGAAGCGAACCAGAAAAAGATGCAATAGAGAAGGAACATACTTCTCTTGAAGATACTACCACTGAGAGTCCAGTATCTCATCCACCTGTGCAGATCAGATGTGAAGGACTGGAATCAAGTGTGGAGACACAGAGGATAAGAGGCTTCTGTAAATCAATGCCCAGTGTACGAATACACCCTGCTGAGCATGAGAATCGCATGAGACTGAATAAGTCCTCAGAAGCCTTGGCTCCCGTCCAGCCTCAGGCAGAGGAGGAGGCATCGCAGAGTGCAGAAGTGAACGCTAGATCAGGGGTGAAGCCAGTTTTGCAACAGCTATGTTTATCTATTCAGTCCATCAGAAGAACCTCTAGCCATTCTCAGCTGACATCCTTGGAAAAGAAGTCCAGTAGCCTCCCAGACTTTTCATCTCAGGTTGCCTCTGTTTTTGGTTCTCCATCTAAAGCTCTACTGTCCTTCCTGTCAGTGATGACTCTGAGAGATGGTATCTCCAGCACTAGCGATGAAGACCCAGTCGGTAACTCAGGCAGCTATTCCGAGGCCCTGCAGGTAATGCAGTCCTTAGAAAAAATAGCCAGCATAGAGGACGAAGAGGAGCTTAGGGCCAGTTTGACAAGTCTCCAAAGCTCAACCTCTTCTCAGTTAAAAAAGAGCTGGAAAGATTTCCAAGAGAGAACCGACATAGAGGAAAGTCCACCACTGTCACCAAGGCAGTCAGAACAAGAGTTTGCTTTGGAGGTGAACTCAGAGGGAGAGGAGCAGGACAAAGAGCATTGTTTAGGTATAAAAGAGTTAATGGATGAACTTAACATGTCTGAGGATCTTCGCAGAGAGATTTCTTCTCTCGTCGATGGAGAGCTGACAAATTCCAATCAAGAAAAACCAACAAAAATAGATTCCGGTCACAGTAATGAAACACCTGATATTGCTTCTGAGAATGAGAATCTCATTACAAAAGATGATTTCTTAGAAGAAGAAGGGGGCTATTCAAAGGAGAGAGAAATCCAAGATGACAACAGAGTGGAACCATGTCCACTGGAACCAGCACCTCAAAGTAAAGCGCTAGTTATGGAAAAAACTGACACTGTAGAAAATGTCCAAACTGTAGAGGATGAGACAAGTCAAACTGATCTAGTTAAGCTTGTGCCAGACATGGGAGACAATGCCCAAACAATTCAGGAAACAGACACAGGCAGTGTGGCATGCCAGGAAGGTGAACTTGAGGTACCAGATCACACCCAAAATAATAAAGAGAGGAACAAAGAACAAGAGAGCCTAGCCTGTACTCAGTTTAAATCTGAACGTGGAGAAGCTGAACTTCATCCTCACACATCAGAAAAAAACAGAACAGACTTATCAGAGCAACATTCTGAGTTGAATGATTACCAAGACAGTGAGACTGAAAAAAGAGATTATGTAAACATTGACTTGGATGAACACAACAAAAATGTGGAGGAGGAAACTGGGGCACATCCGCAAGATAAACATGGTACGTTTGAAGATAAGGAACAATATGAACTGGATGAAAACCAAGAAGCAGAACACCAGAACAATGTGGTTTTCCAAGAAGAGGACTCTGGTGAGGATGCTTATTCTCAACACAGAAACAAGAAGCTGGCACTAGAATCACCTAGCAATGAATATGATCATGATACTTCTATTAGGGAAGAAACAGACACTACAAAAGAGCTGGGAGATGCTAGGTCAGAGGAAATGGAAAGTTGTGCAGATGATGGCGATCCAGATGGTAATGACAAAGGCCCAATGGAAGAGCAAGATGATAAAGACAGTGAAGACGCAGTGCCTATAGCATTAGACAGTGAAGTCCCAGATGAAGAATTACACCATTTGTCAATATCAGATCAAGAGGGTGAACAGTCTGACAGAAATAAGACAGGGTCCTGTAAAACTCAAAAATCAGAAAGTGAACATGAGCTCCAGGCATTAGACAAGAAGAATATTATTGAGAAACATACTAGTTCTGCTGAAGAGAAAGATGAAGAAGCAGAAGAGCATGAGGACAAACTGAGCAATGCTTTAGACTCAGACAAGGACTTTGATGCAGAACTAGAACCACACTATCCTACAGTGTCAGATCAAGGTGATAAAAATTCTTACCAAAAGAAATCAGAATCTTGTAAATCCCAAGAATCTGAAGGTGAACATGAGCTTCAGATATTAGAGGTGGAGCGTGTCAGTGAGAAGCAGATGGACTTTCCTGGGGAGAAAGACAAAGAAGCAGAAGAGCATGAGGACAAACAGAGCACTGCCACTGATTCAGAAAGGGACTTTGAGACAGACCATTCTGAAATGTCAGATCATGATTGTGGACTCTCTGATCAAGACAACAGACAGTCATGTAAATCCCAAGAATCAGAACTTAAACATGAGTCACAGACACTTGAGGAGGAGAGTGTTACTGAAGAGAAAGAAGGAGAAGATGAGTATGAGGACAAACAGAGCAATGTTTTAGATTCTGATGAGGACTTTGATGTAGAACCAGACTATCCTGCTGTGTCAGACAAAGGTGGTGAACACTCTGATCAAGATAACACACAGTCTTGTAAATCCCAGGAAACAGAGGCTGAACATGAGCTCCAGACACTAGATCAGGAGAGTGTTACTGAGGAAAAAGACGAAGAATCAGAAGAGCATGAGGACAAGCAGAGCAATGCTCTAGATTCTGAGAAAGACTTTGATGCAGAACCAGAGCTAAACTATAAAGATGGTGAGCACTCTGATCAGAACAAGTCAGAGTCTTGCAAATCACAGGAATCTGAAGGTGAACATGAGTTCCAGGTTTTAGAGGAAGGGAGCGTTACTGCAAAGCGCTTTAGTTCTGCTGGGGAGAAAGACGAAGACGCAGAAGAGCATGTGGACAAACAGAGCTCTGCCACAGATTCTGAAAGGGACTTTGATGCAGAACCAAACTATCCTGCTGTGTCAAATAAAGATGATGAACACTCTGATCAAGACAATACACAGTCTTGTAAATCCCAGGAGTCAGAAGTTGAGGACAAACACAGCAATGCTTTGGATTCTGACAAGGACTTTGATTCAGAACCAACATTTATTGCTGTGTCAGATAAAGATGGGGAACACTCCGACAAAGACAAGACACAGTCTTGTAGATCCCAGGAATCAGAATCTGAACATGAGCTCCAGACCATAGAGGAGGAGGATATTACTGAGAAGAAAGTAGAAATAGATGAGTATGAGAACAAACAGAGCAATGCTTTAGATTCTGATGAGGACTTTAATGCAGAACCAGACTTTTCTGCAGTGTCAGATCAAGACAATGAATTCTGCGACCAATATCACATACTGTCTTGTAAATCCCAGTCTGAAGCTGAATATGAACCCCAGACAAAACAGCAGGAGAATATCACTGAGAAACAGATCAGTTCTGCTGAAGAGATACATGATGAAGCAGATGAGTATGTGGGCAAACACAGCAATTCTTTACATTCTGACAAGGACACAGATGCTCAGTCTAACACACCGCACCCTGAAACCAAGCACACTATGAGGAGAGAGTCATGCAATAGTCAGGATACAGAACCACATATAGCACAGTCAGATACTGAGGGAGTGGGGGAGGCTGATCATGACTGTCTTTGTGTGCATCCTATGGAGATCTCCCAGGAGCTGCTGGACTTTGTTAATTTAGCTCTGTTATCTTCTGCTCTTACTTTCACATATGACTCAAATGGCCATCTGAGAATAAAGCCAGATCGATGTAAAATCAGAGAAATGCCTTTAGCTGAAAGCAGTGTAGACACTCAGTATGTTCAGAGACGTCTTCCCAGCCCCAACACGTCTGACCTTTCTGATTATCGGCCTGAGACATCGGTCAGTAGTGGAGACCTGTCACAGGTTTCCACAGATCTTTTTACAGAGACCGGAGAGGAGGAGTTAGACAGGTTGAGCATTTGCCAAGGCAGTGTGAAGCAAAGCTCCAAAAACTTCAAGAGGTACGATGAGGCACTGGAAAATGGTTCAATGAAAACAAAAGCAGGCACAAAATGTATAGCTAGCCCTAGTTTAAAAAGTGTCAGCAGCTGTGCCTCTCTTCATGAATCCATGGATAAAGGTATACAGGAGCCAGCTTACAGTGACACCTCAAGCTCATCTGAGCCTGTACAACGTATTGTTTTTCATTCAGAGGCAGATCGCAATGAAGGCATTTTGATAGATAAGGGCAGGTGGCTCCTAAAAGAAAATCATCTCATTCGTAGATCTCCTCCAGTTCCAGTTGGAATGTATGACAATGCAGACACCACTTCAGCCGACACAGCTCCAGACAACACGAGTGAGGATGCCCCCTTCCCACCTGGTGATGCCCCCTTCCCACCTGGCGTGAGCCAGCATTCCCCGCTAGCTGCCATTTCCTCTTCTGAGTTGGAGGAGATGGCAAAGCCCCCCACACCCAAGTGTACATACTTCAGCATGCCTCACAGTAGTGACTCTGACCCCTTTCAGGATAAACAGAGCATTAATAGTCACAAAGGTGGAAGTGACATTAGGAAAAGCAGGGAACTCAAAGTGTGTCCTATGGGTGAGCCCTCAAAAACATGGGCAAGGAAGAACGGAAGTCTCCCCTCATTTGCATCTGTTGAATTCAAACTGCCTGATGGGAAAGTCCACCCAGAGGGAGGCCTGGTGTCTGGTGCTGTGGAGAAGACTGTGAGGTCCCAGAGCACAAGCAGTAGGGCAGCACAAGAGGAAGAGTCAGTAGAAGAACTGAACCTCAGATGTGGGCGGCACTGCCCAATACTGTGAAATAATAAAGGGAATGCAAACTAATGCATTAGCTTCTCTTCTACCTTTAGGAGCCAAAATAAGATTTCCAAATTCTTTAAAATTGCTTAATATTAGAGTCATTACTCTTCCGTGGTGTCAGAAAATTTACCTTTCCCACTTTGGTGCCTGCTACAAAACGGTCCCTGGATGTTGGTAACCATTTAAATCTTTCAAAAATATGTTGAGCTACGCTGGGTTTCACATGGTTGTAATGATCTCTTTTTAGTCAAGTATGAACTTCGTTGCACAGTGATCTAATTTATTTGAAGATATGAACATTCGTAAGTGATATTTGTTTATTTATCTATGATTATAATTATCATTTTACCCAGTGCTCACCAACCCTCCTTCTGGACATCTACCTTCCAGCTGTGTGGCTCCAGCCTGTATCTGACGTACTGAGCATCCCCCTACCTACACTCCAGCCCGTCAGGGACTTCTGGAGAAATTCATTAGCCAGAGCAGGTTTTACAGATTGTGGCTAGACTTCTCAGGAAGGTAGACCACCACGACAAGGGTTGGTGACCACTGGTTTAACACCTCTCCCATCACCAAGATTCCAGATTTCTTCAAGAAAGATCACCCAGTCATTACGGTTTTGTTTAATTTATTAAATTTCAAAAAGTTTATTATGAAGTGGATGTTGCACAGGGACGAGACGTGAAGGCTCACTGAGGAGTAGTGGGCCAGAAAATGCCTTTCTTTTCTACAGTGGTCAGGTACATGTTACTTCCTCTTCTAATGCTGTGACAAGCAACATGACCAGCTTTTAAATCGTAATCTTTGATATGTAAAAGTAATTTAAAAATACTATTTACTCATGCAGTAATGTGGTCAATAATGTACCAAACCCATTTCATTCACCCATTTAAATGCATTTAAGTACATTCTATACCAGCCTCAAACATGCTGCATTTTGCTTTTGTACATAAGGCGTTTTACATTTGAATGAGTAAGCTTCCGAAAGCCCACCTAAAGACTGGTAAAGACCTGTCAAGTGGTTGCAGCTGCTTTTTGAGAGTAACATACCATTTATTAAATTAATTTTAAACACGTAGAAGAAACCAAGCTTTCAGTGTCAATAATCACCCATGGGCGTACCTCACACGCTGTAGGAATACACCAAAACATCTTTATGAGATTATAACATGCTGCTGGAGATGACGAGATGTGGTTCTGACATTTTTGTGCCATTGTTTGAGCTCAGGTATCTTTCATTTCCATGAAGCAATTAAACAGTTGAGAATAGGAGATAGAGATGGACAGTGTGTAAAATAAAACCAGAAACACTGAATACTGTGTATTAGCTGTGTATTACTTCCTAAAATATGTGATATTTTTGTTATTTACACAGCTTCAAAATGTTATTGTCTGCAGCTGATGTCGTGGTTTTATCACCCTTAGATTACCATCCAACCCCAGTGGAATGGAGTACCAAAAATCATTTTTATATTAAACAAAGGACCAACACAGGCAATTACACCCTATTGCCTAAACGTAAGACTACACACAACGGCAGCTTTCGCCAGTTTTCTGTATTTGCATTTTCTGTGTTGTTATACTCTCAAACGAATTCATTTGTAACTGGTGTGGGCTGTATTTATCCCAATGAAAACATTATGATTAACACAAATGAGCTGTAAGAACTGAGTATATTCGAGTATTTATATGTATGTGTGTGTGTGTGTGTGTGTTTGTATGTCTAAAATATGCATGAATGGTTTTTAAATCTACATTCTTAAATATATTATTGAATAAAATTGTAAAAACTGAATCTATTTTGTTTGAGCAGTTTGTGAGGATATCTGCTATTGTTGTAAATCACAGGTATATTACAGACTATGAGTAAATGATTTGCATAAAATACAAATCAGACAAAAACACAATAATGCATTGACTTTCTTGAGTTTGTTGTGTTGAAGTGTTGAGGCATGCTGCGGACAGTCAAGAATCAGTAAAAGAGTTTATAAAGCTGCATGGGTCTTTGTGTCTCTTTACATTCCCTCTTTTAACATTTGGACATAGTATAGCTATTTATTAAATACACATAGACTATTGTCTACGCAGGTATGCTCTTAACTAAAACCTGAGGAAAAGGCAGATTTTAATCTATTAGGGTTTTATAAAAGTATTTGTTTTAATAAACCAGCTGCTGCTGTTGTATAGCTGATCAAGTGCACGGCGTTGCAGTGGACTATAGCAGCGTTCCTCAAACTTCTTTGTCCTGGGCCCCAGTCATGTCAGGCTTTGGGGCTGCAAGGCCCTGCATAGGCCTGTGCCCCCTTAGGGTTTAGGGTTTAGGGTTAGGGTGAGGGTTTAGGGTTTAGGGTTAGGGTTTAGAGTTTAGGGTTTAGGGTTAGGGTGAGGGTTTAGGGTTAGGGTTTAGGGTTTAGGGTTAGGGTTTAGGGTTAGGGTTAGGGTTTAGGGTTTAGGGTTTAGGGTTAGGGTTTAGGGTTTAGGGTTAGGGTTTATAATAATACATTTTATTTGTCAGCGCCTTTCAGGACTCTCAAGGTCACTTTACAGAAAAAATATATATACAAGTTT
>JBBPCZ010000012.1:17416174-17437338 GCA_037974445.1 Brycinus macrolepidotus | reverse complement strand
TTTTTTTCTCCAGAGTTTTCATTGGACAGACAGAGCATTTCGCAGGGTGGGCACGGCTTGTCTCTCGTGGGGCAGTGCCTACCCCAGCCACTGGAGCAGCTCTTGACTTGAAAAAAATCTTATTGTTTAGACCAAATGAACTCAGAATGCAGCAGTACAACTGGGCTCTGAGCTCTCTGATGAGGTACACGGCAGCACTGCCGTCAGTAATTACTAGAATCACAGTTACTCAGAAGAATACAGTTGGCTGATTGCCATGACATCATTTTGGAAAACACAGTCATAATAGTGTAAGGGATTACCTAGATAGTAGCCAAGGAAACAAGAAAATTAGTGCATTGCTCTTGTGTACTACAGTTATATTCCAGGCCTTACCCAACCATTCACACGTCACACAACAGAGCATAAGGGAAGAACAAAAAAATGGCCTACAAGATTTGCAGGTTGCAGTTCCACATTTTAAAAGGGTTCAGTGTTTTGGATATAAGTTGTATGTGTTATAGTTCTTCTTTTTGTTAACACGGTATTTTACAAAGTGCGGACTTTCCAGAGCAAGCCGGAGAATTTCTCTCCTGCCACTCCGAAGGTACTGAACGTATGATGGACTGAGCAACACTTTCGGCTCAAGTTTTTGGAAGTGATCTTTGCTGGATGCCGGTCATTAATTATCCATGCTCTTTCAATAGCACATTTCATCAGGCAGACAAAACGTTCAGTATACCTAATTGTTTTTTGTTCAAATAGGCCTCCCCAGCCCCCTTCCCCTCCACCCATTCCAGTGAAGTTATAATGGCTTTGGGAGAGGGTGTGGGCAGGGGTTTAAATCCATGCTTTTCATTCTCTAATCTTCTGCTCAAGGTTACTGAGTGGATGAGTTTCTGTGAGTCCAGTCCACAGAGAGCAGAGCATTGATCCATGGCGGAAGTGACCAGGCCAGACGGTGCAGTGCGTCTGTGTTGCAGGAACGGCCTCTGCTGGGGATTAAGGCTGTTTTCATACGACATTGGCTTGTTTCACATGACATCATCCAGGCTTTCTGCTCCGCTCTGAATACCTTCAACAGTGGTATTCAGCCTTTTCTCACTGACCTCTCATTTCACCAGCTGAGGCACTAGTATATCACTACAGGCCTTCTTGGTTAAATTTGAGTCTCATGTAAAATAAATAAATAAATGAATGAATGAATGAATGAATGAATAAAAAGGGGGGGGGACTCCCTGAGGCATTAGTAAAGTTAGTGACGTTACACACGTTAGTTTATAGCACCCTGTGTACATGATATTTGATCAGTTCTGTTTACTGAACTGAGTTACAATGAACAGAGAAGGTCACACTCAGGGGTGTGTGTAATGTTAGCATGCCCAGCTAACAGAGGAAGGCCAATAACTAGGAGGAGACATTTACAACCAGGCTCCAGCAGAGGTCGCTGTGTCCTCCCGGCCCTCACTGCAGAGAGAACAGGGGTACAGGAGTGGAGGAGAGACAGAGAGAGGGAGAGATAGACAGAGAGACAGACAGAGAGAGAGAGAGATAGACAGAGAGAGAGACAGAAAGAGAGAGAGAGAGGGAGAGAGGGGGAGAGAGAGCTGCTGCTGCTGCTGTCTCCGTGGCCGTTTTTCCACCTCCTTTTCTTCTCCAGCTGTGGATTTTTGGGGTTGGTTTTTTTTTCGCTGTGTTTTAACGGATGCTCCTTTTACCTCCGCGCGCCAGCGTTCCCGCAGCTCCGCGAGGGATGGTTGACATCAGTGTGAATTCTCGGTATTAATCTGAAAAAGGAGGAGCAGAGGAGGAGAGAGGAGAGGAGAGGAGAGGAGATCTTTGCTCGGTAAGCGCAATGTCATTCCAGCTGACACACACACACACACCTTACACTGCAACATCAGATCGGAGATGTGCTTCTGATGTTTAATTATGGATCCACGGGACGCGATAACGTGCCTTTGTGTTTTTTTTTTCTGCGCGTGCTTTTCCACGCGTCACGTCGTGTGCTGACAGACGTGGGGGGATTTTCATTGATGTGGTGGGCTTCGGCTTTTTGTGAGAAGCGGTTCGCGTACGTTGTGTGTATACGTGTGTGTGTGTGTGTCTGTCTGTGTGCGTGTGTGTGTGTGTGTGTTTGTGTGTGTCAGTGCGTGTGTCTGTGTGTGTGTGTGTGTGTACGCGTGGATGGAAAATGGAATCCATTAGAGGCTGATTCTCCATCCGTAGAGGCGGTTTGGGGGGCTGGATGGGGGGTGGGGGTGGGGGGGGGCCGAAAAAAAAGGGAATTACTTCACTATTGACCTAAATTTCAGTGCTGTATTTATAAGATTACATTAGATGGCCGCTGGTTGTAGCGTGGTCTGGCCTCCACAGACTCCCTGCCAGAGAAATGTGCGAGTCCAGTGGATTCCTGACAGGATACTGAGTCTGTACTGCTGATGAAAGGGTCACCATGCCTTTATCCCACTAAGAATGTCATCATCCTCATAAAAAATACAGACATTGCATTGCATTTGATGGCGTCTTTCCTGGCCCCTTACTGAAGCAGCAAGGGTAGTACTCTCACAAATGAGGCCGTTTCCGCTGGACTGACATGCACTGGGCCTTGAAATCCCTCAGAGGCATTTATTAGTCGTACAGAACAGAAGTGGACGTTTTTGGACAGAGCAGGCCTATACTGGTCTGCTGCTTCCCTGGGTAACCTCCACTACACAGGCGACAAAGGCAGCATGGCTGTTCATTCTTAATGTGGAAAAGCAGTTTCAGTGTTCAGTGTTTGTAATCTCCCTGAATCTTACCCAGATCCAAGCTGATTGGGGTGATTTGCTGGTTAGGACAGAGGCGGGCTCGACACGTCGTTAACCTCTTTAATAGGTCATGGAGAATTGAGTGAAATTAATGAAGTGATCTGCAGTGATAAATTATGAGAACGGCTCGTTTGAGGCTTGCGCTGGTTGAAATATGCAGTTTGTCTGGGATGAGCGATTTGTCTCCTCAGATCGCAGGGTTTTTCTTGCGTGTATCTCCAGGCCTATATCTGGCTCTCAGGGTCAGAATCCAGTTGCACACATATATGTAACTGACATACATGTATGTGTGCTTTAAAGGAACACTCATGCCAGTTGCATACATATCACATACAAACATTTCAGCACGTCCCCTGCACTACAGAAAGCCCGCCGACTTGAAACACACACGTTGGTTTCAGTCATGAGAGTGTGGTCACACAATAGGTGTATATGATTAATTGATTAATCATCAGGATTGGTTCATTTTCATTATAATTGAGTTTGACAGCTCTCCTGGAACCATATTGATTATTCGGTAGGATGAAAGCAATCCACATCCCCTAAAAGTCTAAAAAAAAAAAAAAAAAAAACAACTCACAACTTCCCTTTCTGGTCAGCATCCACAGCTCTGTCTTCGTCTCGGTCTTGAAAATAGAGTAGCAGAAGGCTGCAGGTGGCTATTTGGACAGCAGCCTCTGCTGGGTGATTGATAGGATGGCTTGACTGGCTGCAGCACCCCCCTGTAGATGAATGATAATGGACGTAGGCTCAGGTGATCAATTCCTCAGGCAGTGGGGGGAGAAAATCCAAATGTTTCAGAGCAAAGTGCTGTTATTATCATTAATTATTTAAATGCTGCATTTGTGCCAAATGGAGTGCATTAGAGTTGATAATAGGCGTTCTTTCACCAATAATTTGCTGTCACAATGCGCGCATCTCTTATTATTTTTCTTCTAAGGCTTTTTTTAAAAAAATGTACAAGAGAGATACTGTTTCTTAATAAAAAGGCTGCATCTTGTATTGTCTTTTTGTCTTTCATTATAGTCCACAAAGCTGGGATTTGTGAATGTGGGCCTTAGCAGGACCCATTATTCTCCTAAAGGATCCATTTTCTCTGCTCTTGGCTGTTTATTTGTTTATTTATTAAACCATTACAATCAATTAACATAAAGTTAATGTGACTTAGCGAACCGGCTAATTTTCAGCTGGATTCCCTGAGGCCTGATGCTGTTGGTTGAAGCTTGAGATTGATAGCTGAAGTCGAGGTCTCGGAGTCCACAAAGGATGGGCAGTGGGCACTGATACAGTAGTGTCCTATGCAGATGCTTTTTGATGATTTTCCTTTGTGTGGTCCTTCTGTTCCCCATGCCCGGGGCTGCATAAAGCCGATTAGAGGTCGACAGCATTGATTATGAAAAAAAAGATGACTCATTGCTTAATTAAAAACGAACATGCACCGTAATGCTGTTTAATGGGTGAATAAAACCTGGTCATTCTGACAGATTGCAGCACGCTGCAGGAAGAGTTGGGGATGAAATGGCTTCTGTTGTTTTGAACCATAAAAGATGCTTCTAAAGAGCACTTCCATGCAGGCATAACTTTGACCAATGTGAAAGGACAAAGCATAGGGAACTAAGGAAGGTGTAATATTCTGAGCTGTCAATGAATCAAATATTAGTTGATCTAAAGCTGCGCAATAATCGTTATTGTGATATTGGTCTCTACAATCCTTATATCGCAGAAGGCTGCAATATGCAGATAAGCCTCTTACCAGTCATGGTGAACTTGACAGGGTGACGAATCACAGCTCCGGTTGAGTGTTACTGTGTGTTTTCAAGGTGCTCAATCCAGCAAAAGTAAAACTATTTTGCCCAATCTTTAAAGACAGATAAAAGGTGTTTTACTGTTTTATATTTTCTGTGATGTTTGTGTGGGTTTGTGTACCAAAAATAGAATTCATAATTCTTCATAATTCATTCTTAAATGACCATTTTCCAATCTCTGTTTATTAAATTAGAATGAAACAGGCTGTTTCTGTTCCTGTACCTTTAAGATTGATATATGTAATGATCTCTTGAAGCTCATTCAAAAGGCACCAGGGGGCTGAAACACTCCTGAGAATGGGCCTGGCCAAACCGCTGTAGGCTAAATAAGGTGATGGTTGGTTTTGTGACATCACAAAAAGTATGACTGGAGAATGAACTGATTTTGCAGCTTAGTTTCCATATATGGACTGTATGGATGGGAGAGTGAATGTACATTATTAAACTTTAACAATATTTACCTCAAGCCTTTTTATTTCCAAGAAAGTGATGAAATGGGCTCTTTAATATACTGAAAGGCTTCGCAATCGCAAATGTAGTAGTATAATCGCAATCCTGTTTTGTCCACATCATGCAGCCCTAAGCTAAGATACCCATTACTTGCAGCCTGGGCTGGGCCATACGGCAAAAGTATAACATCACAATACCTCAAGTTATTTTCACGATACACAATATGTCACAATATGTATTTTTCCTGGCATCTGGTAGCTTGGAACTGGAAAAAAAAAGAACCAATTCTATCATGATTTTTATTCAGCGTTTCACACACTGCACTGTACTAAATGCAGTTTGGCAGGACTAATTATGCTCTGTTTCTAATTAAACATCTGGTTAGCGTTCTACTGACGATATTATGATATGCTTGGAAATGCACAATGAGATGTAATTCACCTTGACAACGATAAATATCGTCATATCGCCCAGCTCTACTTGCAGCCCTAAAGTAGAATTTGGTGTTTGCCTGCGAGTGTGACAGCTCATAGAAGAATGTGATATAGTAAAACTGTATTCAAATAAAATAAGTCACAACATATTCTATTAAATACTGAAATATATTTACCTACTGACAACATGCAGTAATTTATTTATTTGGCATTGTATAAAAACACCTGGAGCTATGGGCGACCAGACTCCTGAGGACGGGAGGATGCTGTAAACTCATCCTGCACTTAGAACCGCAGCGCTCTCAGCTCGGCTCAGGAGCATTGACTCAAGGCTTTAAGACCTTGCATTTTCACCTTTATCTTCACTGTAATTCATTATTTACAGTAACATGACATTGCTTATGCTTTTTGTGAAATGCATCCTGGAAACTGGACAGCCCATCTCCTGATGCAACCCTGAGAAAATCCACAAATTGAGGACACTCCCCTCCTCACAGCCCGAGCACGTGGCTAGACGAGAACGTTGAATTGGGCCATGACTGATGACGTTTCACAAGTCTGTGGGAACGGGAGTACAGAGGATAACCCATATTGAGAAACGCCTTCTGTCTAGCCCCAAAATGCTGATGTTGAGCATTTGATGCTGATGCCGAGTGCCACATTGGGAACTGACTTTGAATAAATTAAAAGGAAACACACAGTTGTATGCAAAAGTTTGCGCGAGTCTGGTCACGTTACACATTTTGTTGATTTTGAGTTCAAATGAGTTCCCGTCCTCTACAGAGACACACATTTGCACATTTTAAAGCAAAATGGATGTTTATTTGCAGAATTTAACCTAAACAAATAAAAAAAACACGAAAAGATTTTTTTTTTTCTTAAATACAGCAAAGGAATGGAAAAAGTGCAGGAAAGTGTCCTCTGTAGAGGACGTGGGCTTTCACTTGAAAAAATCAGCAAAACAAGTCACTTTTGCGAGCAGCTGTAAAACTGATTGTGGTCTGTTCACAATTTTGTAACAGAAAGAAGCCTCGGAAGAAATAGGAGGTCTGACTGATAAAGACTCAGCTGGTGTGGACTTCAAACTCCTCTGCTCATTATGGTCTGCTGGAGAAAAGCTGGCGATGACCATGATGGCTGTCATTGTTGTCAACACAGCTGATTCCACAAACAGCAGATTGTCAATTACGGCTGGCATGAACGTAACGACACTGCGCTTTCTTGAAATTTGCGAAAGTGTTCCCAGCATTTGGTGCCCGACTGAGCAGAGAAGTGTGGTGATTAGTTTTAAAGCTTGGTAGTATTCTTCGTTTTTGGTTTTCTGTTGCTGGAGCTGAAACCAAAAGTAACTGGAATTGTTTCTGTTTAAATGATAAAAAGCAGTGGCGAGTGCTTATTGTCCATAATTGGTTTGAAAAGCTAAATGTAATGGCGGTTTGGCCGAGCTTCACACAACGAGAGTTAAAGGCAAGCGAGTGGAATTCAGCCACCACCCTCCTGTTTGCCAAACTGCCAGGAGTGTCCTTTTGGATGTCTTCCCTCTGCTGGGTAATAGTCATTTCCCTGTACGGTCTCGTGCCAGTGTGAGCTCTCCTAACGCTCGATTGATCTGTGTTCTGTGGAAAGGTGCTGGTATACTTGGACTACACGACAGAGTGTTAGTATTGTGTTCTTGTTGCTACTAGACGTGTGACACACGGTCCGATGTGATTATCTATGTTGAGATAAGTGTTCAGTTTAATTTTTGTGTTAAAATGCATTGTCTCTGTAGGGCTGTAATTACAGACTGCATAAATGTAGCACGTCCTTGTACAACATAGTGATATTTTGAAACAGCTGAGCTATGAAACGTACAGAGGTACATGAAATAGCACCCAGATTAAGTAAACCCGATCAGCACAGGCAATCAGTAATTGACTGATTGATTAGTCTTTTTTGTCTGATCTCTGTTGTATGTATGTATGTATGTATGTGTTTATCATTCATTCATTCATTTTCTGTTACCACTTAATCCTTACTGGGGTCGCGGGTACCCGGAGCCTATCCCGGGGTCTACGGGCGTGAGGCAGGGACTCACTCTGGGTGGGGCGCCAGCCCACCGCAGGGCGCACATACACACACCATTCACTCACACACTCACACCTACGGTCAATTTAGAATCCCCAATTCACCTGACGCACATGTCTTTGGACTGTGGGAGAAACCAGAGACCCCGGAGGAAACCCGCGCCACCACGAGGAGAACATGCAAACTCCACACACACACACACAAGGCCAGGACCCAGATTCAAACCCCAACCCTGGAGGTGTGAGGCAACAGTGCTACCCACTGTGCCACCGTGGAGCCCTGTGTGTACTTATTTATTTAATCATTTTATTTGATTATTTTTCCATATTTTCTGCCCAAGATAGTCATCTTCAATTCCACCCACTAACTAGGACTCCCCCAATCACGCAATACCACCGGCGCGGAGAGTGTGAAGGTGAGCGTGTGAGGGAGGGGGAAGGCCTACCCACCAAGAGAAAGTGAGGCCAGTTGTACTCTCTCAGACTGGAGGCTCCCGATGACAGGCTTAGACAGTTGTGCTGTTCAGAAGCCATAGTTTAATAATTATGCATGACTTATTGTGCCAAATAGCCGGTAGCCATACAGCACTTCATTTGAATCCTGTTATTAAAAGGGTAACAGATTTTTGTTTAAAACTTTTACGTACCACTATGGCTTGTTAAAGAGCAAATCATGTTTTTTGCTCGACAAATCCTAAAGGGCTCGGGTTAGGGTTAGCACTGTGTCCAGTTTTAAAAACCATCAAAGTCAATGCTGCCTTTCACATTAGAGCTCAGGTTACTCTTCTAGTGTTTAAATGCTCGGAGGTCCGAGCTAAAGCAGATCCTCAGCGCTTAGTAGCCTTGAGCCTTATTTTAAATGGTTTAAATTAGTGCCAGTATTATGTGAATTAACATGTGTTTTTTATTACTTTGCCTTGATTTGACTTTTTTCTGCTAAATCCTTTTAATATAAGGGTTCATTGAAACGTGTACATAGTAGAAAAGACCACCCTTATTTATAGGCTATACAAACACAACTTATTAAAACACACCAAGCACAAATAACTACAAACACATATACATACTTGAATAAAGATAATAAAGGGGCGTGACTGAGGTGGCCCGGACGTGACAAACATGTATTCTCCATCTGGCAAAGAATGCTGGGATGCATGCAGATAAAATGGTTTCCAGCCAAGGAACGCTGAGAACCACTGGATGTTAACAGTGTCAGATGTTGTGAAATGATGGAGAGAGTCGGTGTTGATGTGGGAGTGCTATACCTTCATGGTAATGCAAGCTATAGGGTAAGTCTCAGTAATTCTCACATGGATCATTATAATATTGTTTATCGTGATAACTCTGCAGAAGATAATCGCCTGTTTGAATTTACATTGTCAACCAAGCTTGGCCTTTGGGCACAGGCCTTTTCCTCCTTGCCAGACCAGTAGCTGCTCTGTTGCACACATTGCCCGTGTTCGAGAGAAGGCAAAACAGCGGCGCAGAGAGGATCCGTACCTGACTGCCCGGATTATAAAGCCATAGAATCAGGAGAGACAAGCTGTGCTCAGCGAGCATTTGCACTTGCGAAGGAAACCACTGACACATAAAATGTGAAATATGAGAGACAGCAGGGCTCTTGCCGTCTATTTATAGATTCACAACCCAACCAACTTCTCCGGGGTGGTTTGGTGCTTTTTTCTCTAGAATTACGAATCGCTGTTCCTGCAGAAGCCAGAATTTGAATATAAATCCCTATTACTTCCCAGGTGAGGGATATTTTAAACGATGACCAAAAAGAAAAAGGATGAGTGGCAGGCTGAATTCTGAAACGAAATTCCGATTTCCTGGTGCTTAGCTGGATAGATATCCCTCACCCATTTATGTATTTCAAAGGGATTATCAAATTCATGCTGCATGAGAGACTGTAGGTCATGACGTTTTCACTGCTAACGTTGAGCAACACACATCATACAGGTGAACAAGACTTTTAATCTGCAGCAATCCATAAACCTACTATACTTTGCTTGTAACAGATGAATAAGTAGGTCATATATATAATTCTGCAAACCACAAGACATGCAAAGGAGAAGAAAGTCTACTCTGTGAAATGGTGCCAAATGTTGCATAAGGGAATGGTTTTGTGTGAGATTAAATGTACACAATTTTCCATTAAACCTAGACTTTGTTAATAGAACAAGACAAGTTTGGAGTCCAAATTTGTGTTCTTTAGTTTTGAACTGGAGTTAAGAGGCTGCTAGTAAAACACCTGTCAATAGTAACCCAAATCTTTTCTGCAGACACATCAACCATTTTTGCTCTCAAACCGTATCCAGCTCTTTATTAGGGTAGTGCAGGTGTGTGTGTGTATATATATATATATATATGTATGTATGTATGTATCCATACTGTGTATATTTTATAAATATGTTGTCTGCCCAACGTCAAGTGTTAAGCGCTGTTTTGAGAAAAGATCAGGCTGAAACCAAACACATTATTCACTGTGTAAAATGGAAGGTCATTCACTGATGGTGAGTATGTTATAGAGGCTTCTCTGAAGCTCAGAGGTTCTGTCTAAGGACTTTTCAAACAGACAGACAATCAAATCAAGACTAAAAGTTATTTCCACATCAGCCAGAAGTACTGACCAATGCATCGAAGAGCCAGGGATCACTCTGATTGTCAGAATCTGTTTATTTGTAGTACACACGGATTTATATACGTTTAGCTGTTTGTCTATCTCTTATTTCAACTCAGAGGTGGATGTTTTCATGAGAATGGCATCATAGTATTGACCTCAGTCTATCAAACTAAAGTGTATCAACAGATCAGAGTACCAGCAGTTTTGGGTCTGTGCATTTATTAATAACTACATTGAGTTTATTAGGAAGGTTTATTTCTGATGAAGAAGATGAGTAGAAGCTTGGTGGGGTTAATGATCAAAAAAAGATCTTTACTACATCCTGATTATGAGAGAAAAAATGCATCTTTAAATTGAGTAGAATTCCAGGTCTGTTGAAAATGTGTGTTTTTTTTTGTGATGTCGCAGTTAGACGTGATGTTGATGTGGCACATTAATTAACAAAAACATTTCAGACTGGCACTTCATGTCAAGAGTGCTTTAGAGGAGATTTTCAGAATATCAAAATATCAAGATATGACCAAAAAAATATGTGATATTTATTGTTCACATTCTGGTTTATCAATAAAAAAAAAAAAGTAATTACAATTGTTTAGAAAAAGTACTGATTAAAGTTTACCTTCACAATAAATCTATAATTTGATTTATAATTAAATTTTGATAATGCAACGCATATTTTTTTCTCCTACTGCTCTGTCTTATGAACAGAGACCCACTTGAACTTTTGCCACTTGGTTTTCATATATGGACTGTAGAATGAATGATGTGTTTTGAAACTTTTGAGGCTTCCTGACAACCTTCAGCAATATTCGAGAATCGTAAGGATTTTTTACAGACTCTTACAGCTGCAGTTATACATTGCAGTAGATGCATTGCAGTTATATACATGTAGATAAATGTCCAGACTCAGAAGTCCCGTTAACAGTGCTGGTCAGATTGGCAGCTATGCTTGGCTGATAACAGATGGCAGTTGCTGCCCTGTTCAGGTGGGCTTTGCCTCATCCTCATCCGTATTTAGTGATTCAGCCGAGTCCTTGCTGCTGTGCTGCTCTCTCACCATCAGGGGGCTTCTTTGGCAGCATTTTTCCGCCCATTACCGTAGCGCCCTCCTTGCCAGCTAATTCGTTATCTCCTACAAACACAAAAGAGCTTTAAAGAAATCAATGTGGGCGGGAGGGCTGACATGGTACATGAACGTTTTCCCCCTCTATCAGCAGAGAATCTCTGAGAATCTCAACAGAGGCAACAGGTCAGATGAGCAAGATTTAGGTTTATTAGCTGAATCTTATCGGATTGCCATTAGATTCACGGTCCCATGGAAACGACGGCCCGCCTCTGATGCTGAGCCCCTGGGGCTTGGAGAACGAAAGGCCATGAAGATGCAGTATTTGATGGCCGTGCCAGGTGACGGTGCCCTGTGTACTGCAGATAACAGCAGGGAACAGAGGTTTCAACCACGCAGCGTCTCAAGACGGGAATGAAGTCATTAATCCCATGCTAGCTGGGGCAGTGGTCTCGCTGAGCCAAACGCAATCGCCCCACGTGGCGCAGGCATTGCAGCGATGTCATCATAGCTCGGCTCAAAGATCACAAGCCTGTGACTGGAATCCCATGGTAGCTTCCTGCAGCAGTCTTCAATAGAGCCTAAGCTTGGAAGGCTCTGCTCTTCAGCACTGGAATTAAGAGCAGGGAAAAAAACAAGAGCAAAAACACTTTCTTGAAGTAGAGCTATCGATTTCAATTGAAAAACTGTTAGACAGTGTTTGAGCTTTGCTGCTTGGGTATGCTGCAGTCATTTAGGCTGGTGGGACTCATTTACAGCAATCAGAGGTAATCCCACTTTCTCCATAACATCATGGCTCACAGCGCCTCAAGGCTTTAGAAAGGATCGTGCAATAGTTACACGTTTACAGCCAGCAAATATCCACACGTCATTAATAGCGCATCAAATATCTTAGGAGGAAACGCTTTGAGAACACTTTTTAACGCTGCTGTTTACTGGCTTTACTGGATTCCAAGAACTTGAAATAATCACTTTGAGGTCTACAGTTATTACTGTCATTTTACTAAACCATTACTAGGAGTGCTACGGTTCACAAAATCATTGTTATTTATTGGCAGCCTAATATATGAATAAACTGATGAAAATGAAAATGAAAAGTCCTGGGTCTTCACAAGTGTACTACTCTTCTTGAGCTCATCCCACAGGTTTTCAATTGGATTTAGGTCAGGGGACTGGGATCACTGTGGCAAAAGCTTGATTTTGTGTTGTTATAACCATTTTTGAGTGGATTTTGATGTGAGCTCTGAATCATTGTCCTGCTGAAAGATCCAACAACAACCAACTTTTAGCTGGGTTGGCTGAGGCAGACATTTTTTCATTTGAAATCACCTGCTAAATCTTGGATTCCATAATGCCGTGTACGCCAACAATCCTGCCAGGGCTTTTGGAGGAGAAACAGCCCCACAGCATCACAGATCCTCTGATGTATTTAGGGGCTTTTCTCTGTAACCATCTTTATTTCTACACCAAACCCATCTTAAGCGTTTGGAGTCAAAGTGCTGAATTTTTGTTTTGTGTGACCAGAGCGCCCTGTCTGAGTTAAAGCTCCAGTGGTGTCTGGCATACCTTCCTGGCATACCTTTCAAACATGTTGGCATGGAGGTAAAGTCTTATGTGTATCTGGAGATATGGCCACCCCGAGATGCTACCAAACTCTTTTATTCTGAAACCGTGGTCTTCGGAGATTTTTCTATTTCTCTGGCCATACTAATGGTTGATGTATTTTTAGACTAAACTTAACCCAAATAAAGGTAAGATTTTTTTTCAATTTCCAATATACCGTACATCAGCAATAACATTAAAACCACCTACCCAGTAATCTGTAGGTCCCCTCGTGCCGATGAGCAGAGCATCATACTGCCGCTGCCAGCTTGCCGTTTTCCTGGTGCCATCTTTTTCCCAGGTAAGCAGCATATACACCCGGCCATCCACATGATGTAAAAGAAAACGTGATTCATAAGACCATGTCCATTCTGACTGGACTGTGGCTACGTAGATTCATGTGCAGCGAGCTGTGATGCACTGTGTATTCTGACACCTTTCTGTCACAGCCAGCATGACCTTTTTTCAGCAATTTGAGCTACAATAGCCCTTCTGCGGGGTCAGATTGGACTGACTGACTGAGCGTCCTAGGACCACTTTTTGTAGGTACTGACCACTGCATACTGAGAACATCCCAAAAAAACTTACCATTTTAGAGATGCTCTGACCCAGTTGTCTAGCCAGCACTATTTGGCCCTCGTTAAAGCCACTCAGATTCTTGCGCTTGCCCATTTTAACTAGGAGCACAGTTTTTTTTTTCAGTGTTTTACAGACTTTGCTGCACTAGTTGTCATAAAGCACGTCAAATTATGCTCAGAAACATACAGCATGTTCCGACAATATCCCCAGAAAACTATATTAAGACATGTTGCAGCATAATTTATCGCAATTATAATATCAGCATATTGCCCAGTTGGACTTGGTATCACAAATATTTTTTAGCACATGAGTACACTGAGTACATGAATTAAGAAACTGCTGTGAAAACATTGTTGTGGGTGGAATTTTGAAAAAGCTTGACACCACTGGTGTCACCACCATCATAAGAAAATGCTCAATGAGCTACAAATACTCTATACCAGGGGTGTCAAACTCCGGTCCTGGAGGGCCGGTGTCCAGCACAGTTTCATGTTTCTCCTACTCAAACACATTCACTAAACCTGACAATTAACTGGCGAGGCGAACCAGGTGTTTCTAAGCAGGGAAATCACCAAAACATGCTGGACCACGGCCCTCCAGGACTGGAGTTTGACACCCCTGCTCTATACGCTCATGCAAACCCACTAAAGACAAAGTCTGAATCAGTCTTGAGGATCAGTGCTGGGTAATTTATCATCTATTGAGTGATATATGCTGTTGGCTGGGAGCTTCAGATTCAGTACAAAAAACATAGAAACTGTATAAATAGTAAGTTGTCTTTCTGGATTTTATTTTGTCTGGTAAACATTTACAGCACTGTGTAAGGTTCCCTTTGGTATAATCAAATCAAGTTATGCCAGGTTCATAACATCCATTTGACACAGAGTTCTCAGGAAGTTCTCAGGAAGCATGCGTTCATTAACTTAATTAATACTAATTTGATTATCGGTTGATACTGTGACACAGAGCTGTATTTGGAAAATATCATAATATTGAATTATGTCAGTACTGCCCAGCATTAATATTTGTCAGTAAAGACAAAACTGTATTGCTGACACACCCCTCTGTGTCTTTCATGGATGTCCCTGTTATTGATAATCTGGGTGCGGCGGGGCTTGTACAGTATGCTATATAAACACCCACACTCAAATGGCTGGACTCTTTTCTGACAGTGCTTATGAATTCATTGAGTTTCTTTGTTAGAGGGTGTTGTGGCAGGCCGTTCTCTTTATCAAACCAATCATTGTGGAGTAAAATTACAGGTCTGGAGAATCAAGACATTTTAACAAAACCTAATCTAAACTTGAAAATATGTGCATTGTTACACCCCTTTATGTCAGTGCAGATGTTTATGCAGTTACTACAGTTTAGACACCCCTGATCAAATAAAATGTTTTGTTGATTTTCTACGTAAAAATAAGTAGTCATTCTCTATAGGGAACAAACTGGTCATACTTTAGGTTAAGTGTATTTAATAATTGTGTAATTACACATTAACAGTGCTTTCAAAAACAGTGTAACTACTGTATTCACGGTTACTGGTGAATTACGCTTTGCACGGATTCTAGACAGAGTGCATCTTATTTATAATACACGTGTTTAATAACTTCAGTTTTTGCTCGTGTAGTTACACATAAGAGAAAAGCAGAGTTTCTCTTATGTAATTACACATAAGAGATCCATGAGATGAGAGACTATATGTGGGTGTTTACAGCTGCACTACAGCACTAATTGACCTATAATAGTGAATACATCAGCACTAGTTACACTGTTGGTGCATTATTAAGGTATAATTAGTTTTGTTCCAACAGGGGCAAAATAAAGGTCATGCACTAAACTTTGCAGAAATATTAACGTTTACATTTGTTCCCTATAGAGGATGTATTGACTGATCTTCAGATGAACAAAACATTGTTTGACGGGGGTGTTCCAACTTTTGCATATGACCATATTTTGAAGGCGAAGGGTGGCTCGTTTTTTTCAGGTTGTGGGTGTTATACGTTGATGACAGTAAAGTAGAGAAGAGGTGGCCATTGAGAAAGCTGACTACACTCATGGCTAATCAGCAGAGGCACTGGAAAAGAAGACCCTAATAAGCAAGTGGGGCTCATTTGATCACAGCAAGCCCCACGTAATTACTCTTTATCATCAATGTCATGCTCAGCTGTCCTTTGAGAACATTATTGGAGGAGAGCTTTAATTGCCTCGGCTTTGTGCTGCTTTTACAATGTATCTGTGACATTTGGGCTGGGTGGCATATCTTTTAGAGCCCTACCTTTCGCCGCCATAGCCTTGGTCATCTGTAATTGGCTATGCAGGAGTGCTGAAAAGAGCATGACCATTTTTGGTTCCATTAATTTTTGCATTCGCATTTCATTGCTCCCCGGTTTAACCTGCTGACATGGTGCCTGGCTTATAAGAAAATGCTGTGCAGTTTCACACCGGCAAAACTGATTCTGAAAGTCTATGGCCAGGCTTGTAAAACCTACATCATATAGTGCCGTGTAGTGAAGAGGATCAAGCCCAGAGAGATTAGATTTGTAGGTATAAGGTAGCATCATTTGTGGCAATATCAAACCCATGTCATTTTCAGCTTTGTTTCAGGGCTGCGTGCAGGTTGACCTTCCGCTGTGAATGTACACAGTGTTCCAGCTCCAGAAGAAGAGATTAGATTCCTTTAAGACCTTATTGAACATTTTAATCCTCCGCTGTGCTCTATTGCTTTTATACTCCCGGTGTAAGCCAATGGTACATCAGTCTGAATGAGGAAAAAAGCCCCCCACGCTGAAAACAGCAGGTAAATGCCTTTCTAATGAACTTGGCACTTAGTAAATGTACTTCAGAGAATAGATCAACTCATCGAGAGCCTGGCAGGTAAAAAGCTGTGTTTAATTCAGTTCATGCAAAATTTCAGATTTTCTTCTTTCCAACTATTTTTTTAGTCATGCATTTTTAAAATAGCTCTAAGTTGCATTTCAAATATTGAGGTTACAGAATGATTGAACTGAGCTTAAAAAAATCACTAAATATTAGTGATGTACTGAACTGAAAATTCTTGGCCGAAACCAAAACCGAAATTCAGGATGTGCTGAAAACCGAAACTTAAAAAAGAAGCGGATAATAATTAGACTGTCTACATAAAATACACTTACTGAAATCATTACAGTACGTAGGCTACAGTAAAATCCACTGTTCTTGTGGTTGTTTATTTAAAGCAATGAATTCTGTTCATTTTTAGTTGTTCTGTGTTCTTTGACTCTGTCGTTTGTGAATGTGTTTTAATATCCAATGCTACAGATGGCATTGGCGTGTTGGCAAGGACGTTCCTGGCTGCTTCTGTCATTTCGCTGTATTCTGCTCATGTTTTAGGAGGAATTAAACCTGTAGTGGAGAGGTCCTTGGCTGTTGTTTCGCTTGTTGGTACTTAGAATGAGCGGTGACTGTAAATCGCTTGTCTGATGGCTTCCTGTGAACTGCGAAATTGGGGGTGGGGTATTCGATGTTTTGTTTTGTTGAGGGAGGGGGGATCAACAGAGATGTCTTTTTTCCTGTTTGTTACCTGAAGGATAGTTGCTCTTCATCTCCTCATCGAAATATTGACAAGTGCATTGATGCAAAGGGAGAGAGAGGGCTCTTGCACAATCTGTGGAGCTCTACACAACTTTATACCGCTGACCTACTCCACTGAGCCGACATTTTCACTGATGCTTCTGCTAGCGGTTTAGATGTGTATGGGCAGATATGCAAAAGGGGCAAACAGCTTTTTCTTTCTATGTTAAAATTCTCTGTAAATTGTTAGAATCTGGCACCTTGTTGTAGGCCTAGTTTTTTCTGTCAAAACTTTCTGTTTAGGCAGAAAACTATTTTTGCAGGCTCCCACAACAGGTTAATTTACTGGATGGTGTATCTTTTAGTCAGTTTTCAGAATTATTTTTAGGTTTTATGTCTACTCCTGTGTGTCTATCAGTTCATCTCACTGCTGAATATAACATGATGTACATGAAAAACTTCTATGGTCATCACCAATAAAGTAACGTTTTATTGACTGATTATGTGTCCACAAAGCTGTCCTTCTCTCTTGAGCTATGCTTTGCTATTCATTAGTCTGGTATAATGTATTGAGTTTATCTTTGTGTGTATGTGTGTGTTTGTGTGTGTGAGGGAGAGAGAGAGAGAGAGATTTTATTTTAAAGCATCCAGTCAGGGTTGCATGATCTTTAATAAGCTTGCAGAAATGACACGCCTTGTCACGTTGCCAGAGTCAGTCTACCCAGTTGCAATCTCGCAGTAATGGTTCTGGATGCGTGTAATACACCACACCCTGCCCTGTGTGTTTTCAGAGGCCCCGGCGTGCTGTGTGTGCCATACACCGCATGCAAGGTGCATATTGTGAGTACCCTGTATAAGTGCACGTGAACATCTGGTTTTCTTGGAGCGAGGCGGTCCTGAGTGCGAGACAGAATTTGTTCAAGTGGATCTTTGCCGAAAGACAAGCCAGACAGTGCCCACAGAGACTAATTTGTTGTCAAAAGCATATGGCTGGGGCCTTAATGGGAGGTAATTGGGATGAAAATGCAAGCTCAGGACAGCTGTCCCGAATGAGACGTTTACTCTGAAAAAAAAAAAAAAGCCTAACAGGTTGTTTAAATGCTTACAAAAAGCTAGTGTAAAAGACTATGATTTGTGCCATATTGCGAATATGATAGCAAGACTGATTGTCCAGCATTTTAATAGGCATTCAGATACGCGTGTTAGTAAGCATTTTTTGGGGGTGTCTAGACAGTACGTGCTGTGAATCAAGTACAGGTAGTTGTATTCAGTTCACAGTATCGTTCTGCTTGTGTTTTTTTAGTTTAAGGTGTTAAACCCTGCAGAAAGATTCATTTGTTTATTTATTCGCTACATGGTTCTTCACCAGCTGGAGCATATCTTTGGTGTTGGTTGTGGAGCACTGGGTTGTTGTTTAGGAGGTTGAATACGACCCTATCCCAGAGGGCTTTGCGGCAGGTCCGCTGGGTACGCTCGTGAGAGGCTCTTGTGAGCCCTTCTTTAACCTCTCCGCCTGCGGTAAACAAAGCTCTAAACACAAAACGTTGACAAAACGTTTAACAATCCGACCCCTCGATCTGGATGGACTGCTTTTTATTCCACCTCGTTATAAAAAATTGTGTTGAGAGGGTTTTGTTTTAAAGCACTGCGTTGGAGCCTTTTTAAAGGCTCACGTGTTTCACCATTTTAGAACCGTTTGAATTAGGAACGTCCCAAGGGTTGGGATCAGAGCCAATTCAAGCGTATTTGAATGGGCATCAGCTTTATTAAAGTTTAAATTGGGTATATTTTAATGAAACGGGTATCAGCTTTATTAAGCAAAATACAGGCATATTTTAGTGGATTGGGTATCAGCTAAGATTAATCCAGGCATATTTTAATGGATTGGGTATCAGCTACATTAAAGCTTAATCCAGGCATATTTTAATGTCTTGGGTATCAGCTAAGCTTAATCCAGGCATTTTGAATGTCTTGGGTATCAGCTAAGCTTAATCCAGGCATATTTTAATGTCTTGGGTATCTGCTAAGCTTAATCCAGGCATATTTTAATCTCTTGGGTGTCAGCTTTATTAAACCTCAATCCAGGCATATTTTTATATCTCAGTTATCAGCTATATTAAAGCTCAATCCAGACATATTTTAATGGATTGGGTATCAGCTGTTTTAAGTCCAAACCAGGCATATGTTAATGGAACAGGTATCAGCAGTTGTAAAGCTCAATCCAGGCATATTTTAATTTCTTGAGGATAGGCCAAATTAGGCCTGATCCACTTCCAGTCCTTTGTTTTTTGTTGTTTGCTTTCTACTTAAACCCCTGTTATAGAGGTGTCGTAAACAGGAATTATCCGCCACCTGCAGCAGGTGCGTTTTCAAAGGTAAACAAGGAGATCAAGCTGTTTTACAGTGAATTATCCACAGCAGCAATATTTCATGTTTCGTCTAAACACTGGTGTGGAAAATGTGAGTGAGTGACTTTTGTTTAAGTCTGCTGTCTGCCATTTACCCCAAGCAGCATGCCAATAGAAGCATCTAGAAAATACACCCCTACTGCATTTTTCACTTAAGAGTCATGACTATTAGAAAACAAAACTAGCGTAGAAACGACTGTGGTTGTAACTCACAGCTCAAACAAAAATATCCTAAAAGACATATGTCCAGAATGTGTAACACTGTCAGAGTTCAGAGTCACATTATGTATGTACTTAAATGATTTTACTGCAGTATGAATCAGCAGGCTAATTTGCTAATTATTAGACTTTAATCTACAAAATACAAAGATCAGATTGCAACAGATCAATATTAACAGATACCGAATATTAAAGTACTTGAGTAAAACCATGAGTAAAAAATCTGATTGAACGGTACAATATGAACAAAAAAAACGAAGACTTTAGGCTTTAGCTGCACAGAGTGAACAAAAATTGCAATTAAATTGCAATATCAGTTTACATTAGTTACCGTGACAACGGTTCAAATATACTGATACTGACAATAGGCAATTATGCAAAATACCTTGATTTATGAAAACTCACAGAAACTCTTGGCATTCACACCACAGAGCACAAAACATTGTCGCTAGTTAGAGGGCTCATTTGCACATTGCAATATCAGTGTTGGAAAAGCCAATATTGCAATAATGATTAACAAACAAGAGGTGCACCAGATAAGCATTACGCTTACTGAACACGGGAGAAAAACGAGTGTGTTCAGTGTGAGCTGTCAGGCAGTCAAGGCTCGCAGCATTGTGGTGAAGTGATGTGTCATATCATCCGGAGGATCTGCTAATCACTGGGCTGATGGCACGCCGATAGAGAGCAAGATGTGCAGCCAGGGCTGTGGGACAGGCCTCATGATTGGATGTAGGTGTCAGAATGAACAATATCACCATAGATACCGCTTCCTCTTTGGAGGCGTGATGTCATAGTGCAGCTGAAAAATCAGCCTATCAGAGATGTACACCCATCCACATGTGCTGAGGGAGTAGTAAAGGGGTGGGGGTGGGGGGCCACAGCTTTCACTGCGTGACAAAACACAGCAGCATCAAAACAGGAAGATGACAGTTCCCGAACGATGCATCTGCTGCGACTTCCACACTGTGCCACAGTGAAACAGTCCACTGATTTATATGTACTTTACGATGACATTTCTGACAGGACTCCTCCATTTACGTCCAGTTCCCTGAGTAAGCATTAGGTTTAATTCCGCTACTCCATCTTGGAGAAGCGAGGCTACACGGCATCAGAGAAGCTACATCATGAGCACGCAACATTACATCAAAAGCATTCTGAGCCGCATCGAACGCCGCAGCTGGCATTTTTCTTTCAGCTCAGACGTTCAGACATAAATGGACTAGATTCAAGGAGCGAGTTTTTCTTCTAGAGTTTTTCTTCCTGAAATGGCTTACTTACTTTCTTCCAGTGAGCTTGTGCTGGTTTTCCCCAGTGTTTCTCGCCTTTTTGTGTATGCAGCACATTAGTTCTGAGGATTTATGAGGTACTGATTAGGTGATCACCTGAATCAAATCTTATTTAATGAGGAAAGGTATAAAAAAAAACACTGCTGTAATCAACACTCTCCTCTGGCAATGTGACCAGTTGGATGGCAAAACACTACTAGAAGTTCATCAGAGGTAATTATTGCCATTTTGTTTAAGAGTGAACGAGAGATTTGTTTTCTTTGAATTATTCAAGTTCTGTAAACACTG